>JAQISU010000314.1:95000-240000 GCA_029339505.1 Unio delphinus | reverse complement strand
TCGGATTCGGCCACTGTCGGTATGTGAGAAAGCTTGCCAGTAGCTTCTCGTGGGTCGGTGGTTAGTTCCGGGGTTTTCTGGGTAATTCCTCCACCATAAATACCTGCTGCCATGTGTACCCTATTTTATGATGAAAAATGGCGTTAAACCATAAAAAAACAAATCAAGCAAGATTTACATAACCAATGAAGTGTTATCTGAAGAAACAAACACGTCAGTTAACCTATATATTTTTCATTCATGCGCGGTAAGTAATCATGCATTGATCAGAGACAACAAACACATACGTAAATTAAACTGCGGGATACACAATTTATCTTGTGGTTTTAAAAAGGCCATTTATTATACATTACCCTATTTCAATTTTAATCTACGTCAATCCTTGTATGTTATACACGATGGCGCTCCTATCATTTGAACTGCATACTTCGGTTCTATAAACGTCATGACATTTATTGCAAAAAGGCGTGCCATTGTATCGAATGCACGTTCCGAAAATGTTACTTCATTTGTGTTTCTATGGAGATTATATTTACAGTGATATATCTTCATCACCGTCCACGTTGGCAATGGACTGGATGCATGCAAATGACACTGATTTAATTATTGCATAAAGGCAACGACATCCGACAATTCGGATCGTGGTAACACAGATCATATAGAGTTTGCACAACCGGTTGTAGCGAACATATTAGCTTGAGATGTTTTAGATTGAAGTGCTCAAGTATTGTACACAAATACACAGTTTTGCAATAATTTTTACACGCTTTGAGTATATGAAACATTTTGATTAAAAAAGACAAATTTTGTTTTTAAATATCATCTTGCCTAGGCTGTCTGACAATTGTATTCAAATGTATTATATGTTCAGATACACTTCATTAGAAGTCACCTGTCTTTCAACATGGACGGTCAGACTATTTTAGGATGCAACATACTCTATTTTAAGGTTCGACGTATACATATGAGCACATACTGTAGTGTCCAATTTGAGAAATAATCTCCGAATAGTTATTTTAATTGTAAATAAAGAATCAATGGTCACGTTAGATACAAAAGTCAGGAAAGTGACCAATATCAAGGACATATTACGTTTTCTTTATATCAATCAACTGACATAATGTTGACTTTATATTATTGTATAACTAATCGTTATTGTATAACTAATCTTGTGATTACGTTCCGTCTTCGCGCTGTCTCTCGTCTTTTAGAATTATCGATGGAGGAAAGAGAATGCTCGTGTTTGTACAGTTCTCTTCTCACTTTCGCAGAAGACATATTAGGCACATAATATCTATATAACATAGTTGCAAGGGGATAATGTTACCGTAATATTGTCGGATGTCGTTGCCTTTATGCAATATTAACGTTAATAAAATGCTGAAATTATATACACTTTATGTGTATACATGTAATTCAATCATGCAAGACCAGATATGCAGCAAAGTTACGAAACAATTATTATGTACAATAATAATTAAACTGCTATCTGCTAAAGTTGAGTAGTTTACTGCTAAATTAGGAGATATCAAATTGTCCTGCTAAGAAATGGATCGCCGTGAAATGTTTTATAAATAATCTCCAATGCAAGATCTTAAGTCACTTTTGTTGTGCAATAGTCACGTTTAATTTAATAACGTACCTTAGTCGCATGACTTTGACAGCCCTGACATATTTCTGGTGTAAACGTTTGAATTAAATATTTCTTAAAATTGTGACAATTATCACCATCGCCAATAGTCTAAGGTGTCCTTTTTATGAGTGAAGAACACATAATTCACCTACTAGGAGACTGACTTCGAACATATTAGTTGCACTATTGACAGAAAACAAGTGACCTAACCCAAACGAATGACTCAGAGGTTTCAAGAAGAGAAAACAAATTATATATGAATATACAATATAACTTTGTCTACGTTTTTGACTCCTAATGCTTCTTTTTATAAAATCGAAACGGAGTTCTGTCTCAGCAGCATTTGCAAAGATAATTTCAGACACACAGTCGTGACAATTCGATACTGGGAGAAGTAGCGCACAACATAATGCAATATCATTTTAGGCGAATAAGACACACAATATGTACCAGTATTTCATACTCTAGTGCAGGAATTGTTTGCTTTGCTTCAATAAACTCACTATTAATATAACATCATTTGTTACGAATAATGGCTGGGGAATGTATGGTACATATTTTCTGTGCAAAATCTGGATAATGTAGATTAGGGACACTTCAATATGTCTATACCTATTTCACAGTTTACATTATGCCGATTCGTGATCAATTACATAACTCAAAGACAATGCTTATGTAAAATAATGAAAACAAAACTGAAATCATTATGACCCAAGCAAAAAAATGTAAATATGAGGGTACTACCATTGTAATATATCAGCATATCCTAACCTAATGTTTCACACGACGAAATAGTAATTTGAGCTTACATTAGAGAAACGTTCACTGAACTCAAATGCAATTGAAAGTTGAGCTGACGTTTGCTAATTTCTTTAACCGAATGAGAATATGGATTTGAGCGAATAACATTATTAAACAAAGATCAAATCAGTAGCCGAATAATGTATGCAAATTATTTAGTGTACATAACATTCTCTGTGTTTTCCTCTTAGACTAAAAGGTATTATCACTGAAGCAATTATTTTAAAATTTTAAATAAAACAAATTCTTTCCATTATTTAGAACATAAATGTAATTGCACAATGACAGGACCATCGCCCGCCGTGCCGATAAGACAGGACTCTGATAATTTGAACAAAACCAAATTACCAAATGATTGAGCCCATTGAATCACCACACCCATTGGATTTCATCACTTACAATCTCACATGGTACAATTAAATTGACTGCATGATTAGCATATGTATCTCAATCGACATACTCTTGTCACATATCTATATGACTGGTTTGTGTTTTCTTTCCGGGAGCGTTAATGAGATAATTTATAACTTACTTTCTGTTCACCTATAGGGAACCTAGAACTAAGCCTGATGAGAATGTTGAGGTTTAGCAAAGAAAGCCAGAACTAATTTATCTCGTATGACAGCAATATCCTAACGTTTTGACTACATTCTTAGGTAAGAGGCCGACACAGTCAAACTCTTTTCTACTAAATTACAGGACAAATGCAAGATTGGGTTGCAGAAGATCAATCATCTGTTCTGTATTTCTGCGATTTGATGCGCGTACAATGGTATTTACAAACTTTACATTCAAGTTTCGGCCAATACAGATGATTCAAGATCTTGCGATACGTCGTTTTTACGACCAAATTACCAGCGAAATGAGTTTCATTGGTTAGCCGAAGAATTCCGTGGATATACTTGTTAGTAACATCAATTTCATAGTTCCGAAACCACTCCTTACTCGTGTGTACCTCAGGTAGTCTCCGTTTTCTCATAACAACTCTATTGTAACTTATTAGCACAAAGGTAATTATGTGGCTGCAGTTTTGCTAATAGCTTTGTGGAGAAAAGAAACAGGAGAATAAGTAATTTGAAGAGGATCATTGTGATCAATATCTCTCGCTTGATCAATGTCAGGAGCAAAAGTGACATCATCGAGAACCTGACCAATTTATGTCAACGAAATGTATAATTTCCTGATTAACATCAATCTTAATGGTTTCCTTTGCCATAGCTTTACTTACTTCACCAGCTGGCTATGAATCATGGTTTCGTTTCTATGTTGTGACCGATTAAGCGTTGGAACTACTTGCATGAGACTAACAAGGAATTTTATTTAAAAAAATGCTAAAAGGAAGACTTACTAAGCTTTTTGTGAGTCAAGTAATTATCAATATTTTGTACAAAACCGATCTTTCTGCTTGGAAATTAACAATTTCAAGTTGTTTGTATGTGGTATCGAGTATGCACAATATATTTAGAAATGAAAGACGTCGTATTACAAAGACTTGTCCAACAATAAGATTGAATTAAGTTCTCACTGCTTATACTAGTGCACACTGATAAACATACTGAACAACTGAACTCAGTAATCATTTACCTCGTGATCTGTATATGAGCTAAATATTGCCAAATTGTTAGTGTAAATTACATTCTCTATTGTTTAGACTAGAAGGTATTATAACTGTAACAATTATTTCAAAATTTGATATTAAACGAATTACTTTCATTATTTAGAACATGATTGTAATTGCACAATGACAGGACCATCGCCGTGTCGATAAAACAGGACTCTGACACTTTGTTCGAACAAACGTACCAAGCGTTTAAGCTCATTGAATCACTTGCCATGATCAAGTTAAATGTTGACGTCCGCTTAATGCACAACTGTTATTTCAATGCTGTCATAGCACCCGTCTTTATTCAAGAAGACATATAAGCTACCGCGAACATTAAAGTTAAATACATACAAAATAGTTCTTCATAAATAATCCATGACCTATGTTCAACACTTTATCATCAGTAGTTTAATTAGCCTGTTCATGTCAGATAATTATGGAGACTTTTACATAGGAGAGTATTTGTTATGATGAATGCAGTGAATAAACGTAACACGTTATTATGGCAGACCACTTAAATCGAATGCTTATTCTTTGTACGGATTGATACACAGTCATACCACTTATTTGCAGCAGCTTGGGGTGTTAATGAGCAAAAATATAATTTTTTAAATACACTCTTATTATCGTAACTATGCCAATATAATGGTAATTCAAAGGCAAGATTTCCCACTGTGTACTCCTGGCTATGCAACGTTGTTAAGTTAGGTTCGCTTTCAGCGCATTCTCCTATTGTCTTTATGTTTTGATCTTACTTGCAGTTTGTATGTGATTAAAGTGCATCTTGAAATTTTTACAATGACAATATAGTTTATTTTCTTAAAATAAATAAATATTCTAGTACCATATATTTACAGATTGTTCTTTATTGTATATAGTAGCAGTTGCTAAAAGTTAATCCACTTGAAACCTCGTGTCGAAAACATAAATGGACCGGATACAAATGATGTGGCGATTTTACACAGAAACGTGTGTGAAAAAATACATTAATTTTAATATATAGGACATGAAACAATACCATGCGAGTTAATGATACAAATTGTAAATAACACTGCCGAATAGCACAGTGCTAAGATAATACCATCAATTTGATATATAATGGTGAACAGAAGTATTGGTCTTGTTTGTTTATTTCGTATTGCCTTAAGTTAATACGCATATATAACAATTCTGCCTCGATAAGTATGATATATGTGCTGCTATAATTGTGGTCCTTACGAGTCAAGTGTTTCAGATGTCTCGGTGCAAGACCATTACTATGAAATATTTCAAAGGTGTTTAATTAAAGTATAACCACACACTTATTGAAACCTACACCGCTTTCAATCTAACACTAAATAAGAACATGATATTACATAGATCATCGAACTTGAAAGACATGCATATGTTTCTATAGATAAAGTACAGTAAATGCAATATATAAATATAATAGTCATTTGTATCTGATAACTAGCTGCAACATTGTTAACTATAGTAATACTCTCCATCGTGTATTTGCCACTTCTGTACCCTCGACCTAAACAATTATGTAAAGCAAAAAATTAACTAGAAGTGTTTAATTAAATTCTTTAATACTCTACGATTCTCATAAGCAATTTGGATGTTTCTTGTTCGTCACCTTTATAAGTCTTCACCGAGTCCATATGTACTGGGCAATGTAACTTAGAAGTATGATTTATAAAATATATTTCAAATATTTTTAAAATATTTTCTATACCTGCAAAACCCAGGTTACTAGTTGAAATATTTTCAAAAGCGTTTATTACACCTTCAAGATTAATCGACACCAGCATATGAACGTAATATATTCATTGCCTTGGACGAAATAACCGCCATAAAACGTTTGTTATTTTACTGGGAATAAAGTCATGCTTTTGATGCAAGACTTCTGCAAGTGGCGAGTGTAAATGTACATAAATTAAATGAGTCGCATTATCATTCCACAACGGACATATATGCAGCAACTAGGTAATACGATGAGACCAAAAGCCAGTGAAAAATCACCCAAATTCAGTGAAAAATCACCCAAAATCACCAAAAATCAGTGAAAAAATAATTTTATTTATTTTGTAATAATTTTATTTATTTATTTATTTTATTATTGAATCTCTGACATGAACGACATTGATTGATCAACCTGACTTCAAGCATCGACGGCCACTCCAAACATCACAGTATGATTTGTCATATATCATATCTTCGATGATTATCAACGACACCACCGCCACATCGAGGTCATCAAAAACACTCATACAGCGGTTATTTCAACTCACGGAGACCTCTACGAAGAGTGGAGAAAGTGCGGGTAATCCATATAAAAAATTTATTATTGAAATTAACGGCACTTTCTCCATCATCGATACGATTGTCTGTGGATCAATCTGAGTTCAAGCATCTATGATTTTCAACATCGTGAGAGACTATCTGTGCTACTCCAAACATCAGAGTGTGATTTGTCATATATCATTTTTTTGTCAAATTATTTATGTCATATATCATTTTTTGTCATATTTTATAATCGGATTTAAATAACGTCGTGTTGAAAGTGTCGGTAATACATATGAAAACAATTATTATTGAAATTACCGACACTTTCAACATCATCGATATGGTTATTTTGATTAGCAATCCGAGTCTTCGTATCTGCTAAAATATTTATTAGCACTCCAAATATAGAATTTCAGCCAGGAAGTACTATCATCGGAGTTATTTTTTTTGTCATATTTTTTTTGTCATATATCATTTTTTTTGGTCGTATCTTATAATCGAGTTTAAATACCGGCGTGAAGAAAGTGCCGGTAATCCATGTAAAAAAATTTATTATTGAAATTATCGGCACTTTCTCCATCATAGATACGATTGTCTATGAATCAATCCGAGGCTTCGTATCTGCTAAAATATTTATTAGCACTCCAAATATAGAATTTCAACCATGCTGTACTATCATCAGTTGCTATTATATCAGGAATGTCCTTGTTGTCGTCGATGATTTTCTTTCGCCAACCCTCGTCGTAGAAACAATCTGGTTTAGGCCATCTAGGATAGTGTAAAGTATAACCACCTCGGTCGGAGTGTCTTTCATTTTCAGGTTTTAACTCCGCTCCGAATCTCTTATAGATTATTTTGATTTTCTCGATGATGTTCTTTTGTGTCATTGTTTTTTATTTTAAATTCAACTCATACAATATTTCATAGAAGTGTTTTATCATGTCATTATACTTCGTCGGATTCTTTATAATCGTTCTAATAATTTCTGTTAGATTTCCCACTTCAACACTTTCTCGTGTGAAGTCAACCACGCGCGGTAATCCAACTTCGGTTAACAACCCTTGTATTAATTCATTCCGTTGCCGCGGTGATAATTTATCAGATATAAATACCATTTTGTCATAGTTAGCACCATTACTATGTTCCCCACAATAATATCACGCTGATATTTCACCGCGCTTGTTTTCCTATATAACATTTCAATGGTGTCCGGGGTTAATTTTCCAATTTCAGTCTGATAAATCGAGTTTGCGTAGTTTAGCTTTTGTCGATACGGTGGAAGATTATCATCGGAGTTATATTTGTATTATTTGATATTATTTTCGCGTTTCTCTAAGATTTCCAGTGCAATATTATTCACGATTTCACTTATCTCACCCGCGATATTTTCCGTTATTGTTTTATCAGCTTCGAATTCTCGTTTTATTCGCTCACCAACACTTGTTGTTAGAAATTCATCAACATCGCCAAAAGCAATCATAGTTGTTCTGATTTTTTTTTATCATCCACGTGTCATAATCGTCCGGTTTCTGTTCTTGTATAACATATCCCGTCCTCCACATAATCTTGATTAACCTCCCATGAAAGTAACACCGTGAATTATTCTCATTGATGATGTGACTGATAAACGCTTTCCCATAGCTGTTCTCGATATATTCGATGTTTGGCAATCTATTTTCTATTTCAGATTTTATTAATCCTCGCTCGTTTTTAATAATCTGTGCAATAATATAATTTGCGGTCACATGCAACCTCGAAGATGATTTTGTTGTTGTTGTTGTCCAATAATGAATTTGAGCTATATTTCTGTTCAACTAATCCAATATTGTCCGATAACACGAATAACCTCTTCAACGATTCATTGACGATACTAACTCCAGCCTCAAGAGTATGATCGTATACCACAACTCGGATACCGCTAAAAGCTACAACAGCATCAGAGAAATCTTTAGACTTTTCTTCTTTGGTAGTGTCCCCGTGGTTCCTTTGCGATGCCCTACACGGAATATTTCCCATGTGATTTATAGTGAGCAAACACTGCAACACTATAATCGCTCTCCGATAAACACTTCCATAGTTGTTTCAAATTATCCTGATGGGTATTTTCCACGATAAATTTTTTATCAGCATCAATTTTATAATCATTGATAATGAATTTCATATCGTTCCGACCCATCCTACGAAACATTTCAAGATCATCATCGTTGGCATCCGCATCCAACCCAATAACTCTTTGTGCAGATCCGATAAGCCCTGCAAATACTCTACAATATTCCCTTGATCTACCAGGGTTAGAATAGATTTGCCGTCGAATGCCATGAATTTCATCTACGATGACCACATCTGGTATTCCCCGTACACAATGCAACGACTTAACTTGAACAACAACTCGCATATCATCACCACGCTTAAATATAATATCCCCGGTTATTCTGTTATACAATTTTATATCATTGTCCGCGGCTGTCTTAATAATGTGTCTTTCTATAACTCACGCACAACACAGATTGTCCATCCCGTACTGATTTCCAAGCCGCCACAGATTTCCCCATTCCACAAGCTGATCCATCAAGATAATCCTCATCGTGTATAATTCTACATCCTGATGCATTTTCACGAATCGGTCTACCGCTATAATTATAATCTGGTGTCCTCGTTGTAAATTCCCCCGGATAATTATTTCTTCGTTGCCCCAACAAATACTTCTCATAATCGTTACTCTCGCTGTTTGATTCTCTCATCGTAATTATCTTCTCACCGTGTCGTCGTGGACAGACAATTTCACATCGATCATCATATTGATAAACTAAACAATTGTCGCACTTATCTTCGATGTATCCTCGTATGTCATTATACCCATGTCGTCATTGACAAATCTTGCAATAATGACCCGGTCGCCTCTGATAATTAACACGATTACCATTTCATGTAACCGTTCCATAACCTGATTATCTTCTCCAGTCAATGCCCTCGATATCTTTGAAATATCCCCATCGTCATCATTAATCACACCACTGAAATCTAACTTTGCATCATCGGCTGCAACAATAACTTGTTGTTGAATATCCATTGAACAACATAACATTAATGGTGAATTTGTTGTACTCGCTATTAATCGTTTACAAACTGACCCTGGTTTATTTGATTTCGTCCCAACTAGTTTAATGCTATACAACCCTGCTTGCGTATCCACATTCCAACTCGGATTATCTCTGCTAAATCGTTCAATACACTCTCGATGCTCATCAAAACTCATCGGGGTAGTCTTCGCCACAACATGATATCCTCGGGTCGTCTCAAATATGCTTATCTCATCGTTAGTAAACCCGCTAAAATACCTGATAATCTCATCGAGTTTCATCGTTTTACTATCAACATCAACAACTGGATATATTCGCTGATGTTTCGATATAATTTCCGTCGTTGCACTCTCATCGTTGTATCTCCCTTTGAAATCATTTTCGCACGAAAAATCTCCCCCAGTGTTGTATTCATATTCCAGGCATTGTTCGATTCCCAAGACGTAATAATCGATCACTATCTCGTTTGTTCATCACTGATACACCACCGTTGTATCTCTGGTAATACTCCTTCAAGTGATAATAATCTTTCGCCGCTAAATCCTTCATTGCATCATCGCTTGCGTTATCAAATTCATCACTGATGATTTCGTCACGCTGAGTCATATCACGGCTCGAATCAATCATTTGTTATATACTTAATCATCTCTTTAATTCTCATTTAACTATTTTATTAACATCTAACGATAGATTCCAATACACTCGAATTAAATATTTGTCTAAATATATAATGCTCTACAAGCTTTCAACGTGTCAATGACTCCTCAAAGACACCAACGAAAATTGCTCCAAAAAGTGCTACGGAGAACACTGTGGCGTTCACGCACATCTCCTCCGAGTATCCCCGAACGCCGGTACAAATCCATGTCTGCGGTCCATGCTCGGTTATTATAATAATCGGAATAATACCCACCACGTCCTCGTTGAATCCCCACCAACCATCGAAGAGTTCCTCCGTAAATATAAACCCAGATCCCAATGATTTATCATCAATGATCCCGAGTCATAAAACATTCAATGAATCATTCATGATTATCATTCAATGATTTTTTTATTGCATTTTAAGGCGAATCATTCATGATTCAATCATCCATTTGTTTTTCTGAGGTCTCCTACTATACCACTTAAGTTATCCAATACCCCGTCATTCTGCATTTTTTACTGAATTTATAAGGCTTATTTTTAACTTTCTAAGGCTTAATTTGGCTTTCTAAGGGTTCTACCTTAAAGTGGTTCAGAACCCGTCTTTCTCTATAGTACTCGCACATATACATATTCACACACATATTTACACACACATATTTACACACACACACACACACACATACACACACACACACACACACACACATATATATATATATATATATATATATATATAAAGTGAAGACACGGGTTGAAGGATATGAATAGTAGATTCTAAATATCAACGGATTATTATTATAGAAAGAGGATCTAATATTTTATTCACAATCAAAAACATAAAGTAGTGGACAGATTTAAACATGGTCATGCTCCTAACTCATTTAAATTTTTTAATTTACTTTAAAGGAATCGAAAACATTATTTTAAAATAAAACTAAACATATTCATTTATTAAATGTATGATATATATGTATCAACATGTCCTCAATCGATCCCATCGAAACCAGCAACATGTTAACCGTATCGATTATTATATTTGAATGTCTTTCTGTGGCTATTGAATAGTCAGTTATACAATATGTGACGAAGGGAAATATATTACAATATTACTGTATTATTTGTTAAATAATAACCTCCTCATTCGACCAAAAAAAAACTTATATTCTAAGAGAAGTACAAAACCTGAAGAAACTTATATTCCCAGAGATGTCTAAAATTTATTTCAGTCAACTGTTCCTGGTCATATTATTTGAAAAGTAATGCGGTTACGTTAAAAGCAAAGTCATGCTAATGTTTCATGTTAAATACAATAAAAGTGATGGTTCTTATTAAACACAATTTTGTGCTAGATGTTTACGTTGCATGTCAAAAGGATGAAGATGGTTCTTGACAATGTGTGATTTTTTGCATGAAATATATGGCAAATGGTAATATTAATTTGCATGATAAATGTTCATAAACTAGTTGCAATGGCAGACTAATATCAAACATAAGCGGTTGTAATGTCATATCTATATATAATATGCTTTGCTTACACATAACTATACATTTATATCAATGTTAATTAGTGTGCAGAGTGCATCAAATTTGCCAAGAAATTCACGCTTAATATCAAAACACACATTCTTATGCATATGCTTCAAAACACTAAAATAGGACAGCTTTGTGTACCATTCACAAATTGAAAGATTATATTTGTACATGTCGCATGTAGTCATGATTATAAAT
The DNA here is from genome assembly GCA_029339505.1 of Unio delphinus. Lineage (NCBI taxonomy): Eukaryota > Metazoa > Mollusca > Bivalvia > Unionida > Unionidae > Unio > Unio delphinus. Next base: position 228,242 of record JAQISU010000314.1, on the reverse strand, counting down.
AATAGATGTAAATTGCATCGTAGATACATTTAAACACGAAATGTACCTCAAGTAACTCATCTTTAGAAAGAAGACCAAATATTTTTCAATACGCATGCTAGGTGTTAATTTGAGTTGAAGTTATGTCGGGCAGTAGTTAAGTTAATCAATATGATAGTGAACATTCAAAAACAACCTCATCGTATTTTAGAAACACATCATTTACTATCCAGACGTATATAATTGTTTTCAAAAATACAGTTTCACACCTGTGATTGAAAACATGGTAATCTCATTCCTTTTTCTAGTTTTGTATATATGCACAGATCTATTGAACCTGTAATGCAAATTAAATGTGTCCTTTTTTCATTTTTGCATTATTAGTTCGCTCACGAAGCAATTGATTCAAGATGTTCACTTAGTGGATTTACCCATGATAATAATTGTTGAAGCCAATAGTGTATTTTGTTGGCGTCTATACAGTATTTCAATTGTGTCACTTGTCATCAATATATTTAATTTGCCCCTTAATGAGCCCCACTGTGTAAAACTCATTCGCTGAATAGGACATGTGTAGGGCCGAGAACATCACGGATTGGGGGAATGAAACATTTTGGATAATGTCATTTCCTTAGAAGGTCACAAGTTAGAGCTGCTCAACTGCATAAGTCGTGATCAAAAACTATAATTTTATATTGATAGACATCCACCATTCTACGTGTTGAATGTGTTCAGTGGTACCTTGTAATATTAGTGGCTCTAGGATACATTTTATGTTAATAAAGTTGGCTTATCGCTTGATTTCACTGCCTGCATATGTGTATGCTCTCAAAATTCAACTTCTGAATAAGGTTTTATCGTCTTAACAAACTTAACTTAAATAGACATGGGTTAGTATCACTCATGATTCATGTTTAACATAAACGTATCAGTAGTGCATTATGAAAGCAACGCCTAGCTAGTTAAATACTGTATGTTTATGAATTTTGTTATTTTGACTATATCTAGTTAATATATGTTTCGATGGAAGCACAAGCATAGTTTACTTTTCAATTTGTTAACAAGGATACACTGCTTGCACGCTTGTACGCGTAAATCGTTTCTATAAACTCTAGTTAAACTAATTATAACTTACCTGACGTTGAACATAACAATGTGTTTTGTTAAAAGAGTCATATCTGACTACAATTATATATAGGTATTCTAGCAGGCAGGCAATAAGTCCAAAGTGAATTGATAGTCTTTACATTTATATTAATGATAGTCGGATCAATAAATGTCGGGGGAGGATGCACTCACTAAAATAAGCATTTAACAAATGTTACTCTGATATTTCAAGCATGAGAGAGAAACTAAATAGAGAAAACGGTAAGAAGCAGCTCAATTACATTGAGATATTCATGAAATGTATTAGCCATGTGATGCCCAAATGACTGTGTTAGGACATAACATAAATCCAGTGAGTCATAATAAAACACATAGCCTTTAAAACGTTTTCTTATTTGTTCAATTCAATGGGTTTACCAAAATAATGTTTAAACATTTTAAGGAACAATAATTACGTGTTTATATTACGCTGAAAAAATAAAGGTTTACATGCATCTGGATGATAATATTCATGAGCGGAGTTATCATGATGAGATTGTGCACATTGTCTATCCTTCTATCCTATTTTCAAATTTGTTCTTCTAAAAATTGTAATATTGTTAAAATGATCTTGGTAGTATTTAAGGTTATTATTCAATAGGTTAAGATTCGGAATGACAAATGAGATTTGTTATCTCACCTGTGGGTTCATTTATTTTGGGAATGACTTAAATAATTGTTGTTTAGCATAAAAAATCTTTACAAATTCAACCAATATGATTATTTTATGTTCGATATTACGACACTTACTAGATAAAAACAGTTTAAATGTTCCATTAAATGACGCACTTTCACTTACCAGTCGGTGTTTCGAAGATAAGAATGTCGCTATCAAAGTCAAACAAAATTAATTAAAAGAAATATGAGAGGAGTGCACTTTATTTGCTTCTCAAGTACGGTTGATAGGTTCCTTATGTTGGAAAATTTGATTTAGAAGAAATATAAAGTAATTGTTTTAGTGCAAATTATATAATTTAAACAAATTTGCTTGAGTGGTATTTTTACATAATGCTGGCATACATTTAAAGGACGAATTTGTTTATATTAAGATTTATTATTATTTATTCTGATATAACAAATAAGTTATACAAAGCAAACTTTCTCGGCAGGGTTCTATGAATTTACGAGGATGCAAGTCTTTAAAAACATTAAAGTTTCAATGATATCTTCAGCACCGGTGAATTATTTCATTATTTGGTTTGATTCATATCCCGACATGATTTTACTGCCCTGTGTTTGCATCTCAATTAAATAATAATCGTTGTTTAGAGATTTATGTCGCTTATAATTAATTTTGTAGATGCATCTTTCACTGCTTGCTATTTCCGTCAGCGTACAGTAGTGATAGCTACGCTAATATCAGTGCCCTGGACTAAAACAGGATTGTTACAGATTGCCATGTAAATCTGGCAGTCAGATAATTATATATATAATACTTATATCTCGTATCTCAGGTTACGAGTCACGGGACGATGAGCACGGCTAAAATGTATTGAGATACTATTTGAAAATGAGAATAAAGAGCAGTGTAACAACCAGCCTTACCGTTGAGATCGCTCAGTTCAAAATTATCTTCGGAAACAATTATCCTATGTAAGAAGTTAGGGAGAAAATATGTTTGTATTGATATATTAAAAGCGCATTTGAATTTGGAGCTGGATGAAAAGTGAGGAGCATACGCATATGTTTAAGAAACCCAAGAAAGATACATTTCCGACCATCGGATAATCATGCCAGCCACAATTAATTTCCAGAAATGTAATTTCTACAAATGTAAGTAACTTTTAATGTTGCTGTTTATGTTAGTTTAGTGTTGTGGAACAAAAAGATAATCGTCAGTGTAAAGATTGATGCCATTAAAATAAATACATTCTTCTGAATTTCATAACCGTCAGTGTGTGAATGTAAAAAAAAAACAATAGTTGGCGTATATGCTGAAGCTTCCTTTATAAACTAATATGGGGCCCTGAGTGGCTGAGTGTTCTAAAGCGCTGTCCGTTACGGACCACTGCCATCTCACCTCTGTCTGCGTGTGTTCGAGTCTAAGATTCGGCAAATGTAGTTATGTGAGAAAGCTTGCCAGTAGCTTCTCGTGGGTCGGTGGTTCTTTCCGGGGTTTGTACGGTTTCTTCTCCCACCATTAATACTGGCCGCCATGTATAGCCTATATTGTGCTGAAATATGGCGTTAAACCATAAAAAAAAATAAACTAATATTTTGTGGACGCGTCGATTCTTCTGAACGAGTTTCAATTTGCAACAGCGTTTTGTTTAGCGGTAAGAATGACTAAACCCTAATCACATTATTATCGAATGAGATCAATTCATTGCATGCAATTTATTTCAGGATTGGCCTGTTACAATACAATGTTACCAAGTCAGCCGTCTCAATCACGACTAATCTCGTAAATTCGCATATGAGATTAGGAGTTCTTTACATGACATTCGGTAACATACCGTTTTTAGTAGAGGGCACTGATATTATTAGCGTATCTTTCACTCTTGTACCATGGCAGAATAAGCAAGAGAAGAGGTGAAAGATACATATAAATTAAATTAATTATATGCGAGGTAACACTACGCAATGATTTGTTGGTCAATTGATTTGCAAATACAGGGCAGTAAAAAATTGGCGGGATAGGAAGATGCACCCCACCTTTAATATTGGAATAATTCACTGGTGCTGAAGATATCGGTGAAAATGCAATTTTATTAGAAACTTCTATCTATCTATCTATCTATCTATCTATCTATCTATCTATCTATCTATCTATCTATCTATCTATCTATCTATCTATCTATCTATCTATCTATCTATCTATACATATTTAATTGAGAGAATATAACAATGCGGTAAATGTATCGATATGAAGATCAGGCAATTATGAGGGAACATGTTACTCTTACTGTCTTATACATTAGGCGGACTTTTTCTGGTAAATCGTATTATCTTTTCCTCGAATACACTCATCCCCAATATAACTGATGCAGTTTTGTTTCGTTTATATAATGTATAGTAAAGCCACTCTATTCGCATACATCCCATGCGGCTCAATGCATATTTATCGCATATGTTTTACATACAAGTAATATCCTTAAGAAGTTATTGTCTCATTCATTCCAGGAAATACGTAACAAATAATATACAGCTAGATTAGTGGATGAACGTGGGGTGGATGTACGACTTAATGCATGCGGGAACAGTGTCATCGTCATATTTCGTCTGTCAGTTTGTGTCATTTATTCCATGAATAATCAATTTCATTTATATATTCTTCCCGAAGGTTGTTATGTAATGATATTATAAATACAATTTTTGTCAATTTTGAAATCTTATTAAAGCAGTTGCTTGACATCACTGTTGGTCACATTCTTACATACAATGGTATAATTTCAGTCTATTAGACAATATATATATATATATATATATATATATATATATATATATATATATATATATATATATATATATATATATATATATATATATAAATAGATAGATAGATAGATAGATAGATAGATATATAGAGATATATATAGATATAATGAATTAAAGCATATTGAAAGGCTATTGAGCTTTGCGCTTTACAAACAACATTCAGTGTGGTATATGAAGTTCATTGTCAGAAGCCGTAGCACTATCCAAAGTAACACATTCAAAACAGAACCCATAAAGAATTATATAAGTCTAACAAAAAATGTGCAAGTTTTGAGTTTGAAAACTTAACGTAACGTGATACTATGTTTAAGCTAATATTGTTCCTTGGAAATTTTTTATACAATCCCAAATTAGGAACCTTGCAATTATTTGAAAACATGTAATATTATATGTAATATCTTTGTGACTTTTGCATGCATTGGATTGCACTTAAGTTTGAACGAAATATTATGTATAGCAATACAAAAAATTACTATTAAGTTATTCATAATTTTTATTGATTCATTCCAGGTTTATTTTCTTTGCTTCTGCTGCTAATGGTATTGCCCATTTGGATTAAATATCAACACATGAAGCCTTGTATAATTGACAGGGCATATAAAGATGTCAAGCATAGAGAGGGAACATTTTATATATGTTCGTTATTATTGGGTAGACTTGGAAATAATATGTTTCAGAACGCGACCGCCTATGGAATAGCTACCGAAAAGGACTTGAGAGTAATTATACCAAACGTTTCTTTAATAGCTCAGACTTTTAACGTTGATGCAGATATGCCAGAAAATGCGACACGTCTATGTTCCACGTTTCCTGTCTTCTCCGAACCCGATTCTGCTTGGGGCATTCATATTCGATCGTTTCCATTTGGAATTTACGGCAACAATAGCGTTTGTATACGGGGATATTTCCAATCATACAAATACTTCAATAGCGTAAAAACTGCGATAAAGAAACAATTTATGTCATTTAAAGAAGACACACGTATAAAAGCGACTACAATACTCCAAGAAACAAAGCGCTACTATTTAGAAAATTTAAATGCGACTAACGTCGCATTAATTGGCGTTCATGTGCGAAGGGGAGATAAGCTTGGAAGAGTCGAGACACAACATGGACATACAGTTGCTACAAGGGAGTATTTTGTAAAGGCGATGGACTACTTTAATTCAAAGTATAAAAACTCTGTTTTTGTTGTATGTGGTGAGAACCAGACGTGGGCAAGAGAAAATATACAGCCAACGTACAATGTTATCTTTCTCAATCAGAGTTCTACACCAGACGTTGACCTTGCTATCCTTGCCATGTGTGATCACATGATCATGTCAGTTGGCAGTTACAGCTGGTGGGCGGCTTATTTGAATGCAGGAGAAATTGTTTACTACAAAGATTGGATCATACCTGGATCATATTTATCCAAAGGATACAAACACGATGACTATTTCCCACCAGAATGGATATCAAAATGACAAATGCAAGGTAACATTTTTAAACGACTGACTAGACAACGAGCTGAGAAAAGCATCAATTGCGTTCAACACAAGTTTCTTCTTATTTATGTTATTTATGTTGTCACATGCGAATTCGTTTGCACATTGGATACCTCTTTAAATTCAATGTTATAAGGCTTTAAGACTTTTGCATTAAATTATCTTAGAACGCATAGCGAGCACTTGACACTGCCAGGCCTGTCGCTATCCGGACTAGGGAATTATGTAATGGAGTGAACATTACCTGCCATCTGTCATCCACTAAATACGAAATATTTAAATCATTAACTGATGTATAATATTCACAGAAACAGTGCAATTTTAATTATATTTTGGAGCAATAGTTACGCAAATATCTGTTTATCAAACCAGCCTTAATTGCATATAGACCGATCCAAATTTTAACTCGCAAATATCGTTTCGGTGCACAAAGACCTTGAACCAACCCGAAACATCCTTCATTTTTCCGATGCATTAAAAGGTGTTGATCAAATAACTGCCATCGATGCAAATCAAAAACAATTTGTACATATCTGTTCCGAATTTGTGCAAATAACATGGATGGTTAGAAAGAGATCATTCGTTTCTTGATATGCTTCTGTTTGTTTGCCTCTTTATAAATTCTCCTGTTGAAATGCACCTTCATAAAGGTGTTACTCAGCACCTCATTCCACGTTACATATATATTACTGCGATTCTTTCTGATAAGTTGGTGGTGGATGGCACAGATGTCCAGATTAGTGTCATTGACGTGCCATCGCAGTTTCGCTAAAATTATTGTAATGTCGTACGAGATTTTCTAAATGAATCGAATGAATAATGACAGAAAACTAGTAGCCTATAATCAACTTGGGTAATTTAACTTTGCGAATGACAGTATTACCCTGTATGAGAATTTAACATCACGGATTAAACTGTTACTCGTATAGCAAGTTTTCATCATGGATGAAACTATGCCCATTATTGAAAAAACATTATATTACGATTTAGATGTATCGGCTGTCAGTTGAAGTTTCACATTATGGATCAATACAGCCTTGTACTGGAATCTAACATGCCACTACAGAGATCTGTACAAAATTGAAAATGGATGGGACGTGACGGCTTGATGATGAATTCACTTTTCTAAAAGAAATGGATCAGTATTTGGATGCATATTAAGTGCATATGAACTGACAGATACAGAGAGAGAATTACAAGTGCACACTTAATGACAAACAAAGCAGCCTCACTACATATTAAGTAATGAAGGATTGGGGATTGTTTGGACTAAAGGACTAAAGGACACAATCTAATAACTCGATAACCTACATCAATAAATAAAGTAAAGAACGAAAACGATTTAAATGAAAATATACTTACAGTTTATTTTGAACACCAGTACAGGCACACGTACATTCCATAACATACATTTGCAGACAAACTAACGCATCTACTGATTAAAAAACACATTTACGAGCACATGGATGAGGGGATTGGAGAATATCATATTGACAAAAAATCGCACATTCATTGATTAACACTCACACTTACAAATACAGATGCAAAGAGAATTATCGTATAGGGCATGGTCACGTTGTATACCTCCCACGCTTACTGACTCAGGTAAGCCTTAAAAAAAACATATTTTATGATTAAACTGATGAGAATAGGAGAAGTTAGTTCACGATTAGTAAAATGCTTATTTTACCATCTTAACAACAAACCTTTCAAACACACAATGTTGGAGTTACTTTGACATATATATATATATATATATATATATATATATATATATATATATATATATATATATATATATATATATATATATATATATATATATATATATATATATATATATCCAGCATTCATTTTTACCAACATCCCTTTTATTGTTGCTTGACACTTCCAAACCGTTGTATCCACAGCAATACACAAAAGACGTCAGAAAAAGGTTGAAGAGTTAGTAATGTTCATCAACAATAATTTTTAAAATTAAAAATCAATCATTCCTATCCAGGACCTTCTCCTACTGCCGAATTAGATCCGCAGAGCGGGCACAATTGTAAGATCACCAACACTGATCTTTACCGTCCAATACCATACCATTACAAATAACACGGACGAGGAAAAGGAGAATTATTTTCACACATCCTTTTACACTCCAATATCCACTCATACACATTATGATATGATGAAATCAATCAAACAATTCAATTTTCTTGAATTTTCAATAACTAAAATCATTACAGAAGGCATTTTTGTTTTCTTCCTTTTTTTACTTTATTATGTCTTTGAATGCCAACACACATTCCTAGAGTCACCTATAACCTTGATAGGATTTAAGTATTTTAGTTTTCCTTTTGGGTATAACTCGGAGCAAAATATACAAGCGTAAGCACAAACAACAAAAAACATTGTTGTAGTTGCTTAATAACATTTTGTATCTAATTGCTCCTCACCTGCTCCAATTTCGTGGTATTAGAGAAAAATCCGTTGACTAATATTCTAAAATATCAGTAACATCTACAACAAGAACAACAACAAAGACAATAATATCCAGAACAGTTGGACAGGGGCGATGGAATTTATTGTGGACGCTAACATTATTTTTAAGGAAACTATCCATTTTAGACTATTTTCAAACGGCCGTTCTTGGGAGACCATTATCTAAAATGATAACCGGATTATTGACTAACAATTCACAACTCAAAAAACAAATTAAATGTGAGTATGCTGGCGTATCTTAAGTCAAATACATTATAAGTCTTCTATACTAAATGTGGGTTAATAATAACAGGTGCTAGTAAAACAAAATAGGTGTTGGACATACATAATGGAATATATCTAAAAACGTGTTTGCCAGTCAAATATAGTGATGGTCAGTCAACATATGTATTCTTCACTCATGTAGCTGATCCAGCTGATGTTGTTTCGTCCCATATATCAACAACTGGCACATTCATACCAAATTTCATACTTCTATAAAATTACCCATTTAGGTTAAACCTCAGGACATCACAATAGTGATCAATTAATGTTTAACCAATGCACGTGCTAGTAATGAGTCAATGTTTAATTCCCAACAAGTATATATAGTGCGCGTAATTTTTAATTAGTACAGTCATAGAGGCAACATTTTGGGAAACGTGCAGCGTGGTAGGTACTGGTAATATGCTGTCAATTCCAGCAACCTACAACGATCTGTTTTAAATTGAAACTAATGTAGATAGTGTGTAGTTTTGTTAGTATGGCTCACTGCAAACAAATGGGTACATATAATTACAAAGTGATGTTAGAAATAGAAGTCTTTGTAAGCTCGTTTTATGTGAAGTTTTATTTTGCAGATTATAACGGACTTTACATTTGGACCGATATCAGTGGAGGTTATTTTAAAAAAGTATTACCACATCTTTGACACCTTGCTTCAATTAATTTATGTTGTATGTTATTTCTTAGTGTTGCTGTTCTTTCTTTATGTTATCAGATGGCATGGAACTACACTTGTTATATGCCGCTTCATTAAAGTCACTCTAAGAAAATAGAGAATACATTATGAAAGCAAACATTAACATTCATAAGGCGAATCAAATTCTTAAAGATTGATAATTGCACCGCGACACTAAGTAGCAGTTGCATTGCGAATTATGTAATCAGCTTTTCATTAAATCGTAAAAGATTGAAATAAAATGTTACATTAGAAAAGAAAACAAAAGCACATTAATTATCATAAGTGTTCAGTGAATCGGATCGAATCGTAATACTCTGTCATCATATGATTGTGCCATTCGTTGCTCGGATATGTATAACAATCAGATGTATATTCAACATAGAAATATATAACAACCAGTTTTCGAATAACATATTCAATTGATTACAAATACTTCCGTATATATAGATACTCAATTTGTGTTCTTCTATATAATTTGTATCACTTAATCCCTGCATGGTTTATCTAAATATTAACATATGTAGATGTTTTATATCAAGACCACATACAACGAAGCTTAGCAGCTGATTCCATATATAATAGACTTTAAAAACTGCTTTCGTGAAGGGTCATATAACCTGTACAATTTAGTTTAAGCCGATTTATCGCATTTCGTCTACTTTAGTCTGGTTTTATGAACAACCGTTAACAATCCTACATTTTTAATATTTTAGAATAAAATTTGAGCCACCGGTTGTCAGTAAACTACCAACGCCACACAGATATTCAAATGTTTACAAAATCCCATGGACACCACCTCCTATTATACACCAAAAGACATGAAGTCAAATAGCATCCCGTATCCCAGTTGTATTTGTTTCAAATTAAATATGAAGTCAAGCGCTAAAACTCTCATACAGTTTTGCGAATTTGCAACTTTCTTATCATACAACCAAATGCTTCTCACATTTGGATATACATATAAAAGCTAGATGAAACCTACGCATAATTAGGTCTCATGCCAGAACATTTAAGACAAAAACTAATGTCCACATAAATATATACAGTTTAATTAAAAACATCTATATAGTATACAACCAAATTCTGCTTTTCGTCATGCATTATAATATAACGCCTAACCAATTGTTTTTTTACTCACTCCTATTGCAAGACAACGAAATTCCATGTTGCATTTACATCCTGATTTTAGTAAATAACACAATTCTATTCAACACCTGCAAGATCTCGCCAGTATTCCGCAAAATGTGACATTGCATAGTCACATCAAAGACTAGTAAGTGTTTTTCGATGCAATCTTAGCATGCAAGTATCCAATGTTTTTTTTTTCTCTTTACCGTCTTCATATCTAAAGTAAATAATGGTCTATATTTTCCTATTCATTACAGCAGCAACGTTTATATAAAACATCAACGTTTCATTGCTTTAAAGCTTTATTAAAATGCTATTTAACAACCTAATGTCTATTTGTGCACGTTTTGTTTGCAATGTAATTTTACTGAGAATTTATTTTCGCACATTTCAGGGTTTAATTACTAGCTTGTTGCTAATGTGTTCTTTTTCTTACCCTAATTACTGTTTCAGTGGTATATGAAGCGAATATTTAGTTGAAAATGGTATCGTTTAGACATAAGCAACCGCATAACATAAAGCAGATGCTACTTTCATAATTACTTGGGGCTCTAAATTATAGTGTGCACAAGTGTTCAATCAATTATTTTTACAAAATTATACTCTTGATAATTATTCTTTACAGGTTTTACTTTAACGTTAATTATCAAGTTCTCGAACTCTAAAGTTCCTTTTACAACATTTGTTCATTTTTTTTCACATCTATTTCACCAGCTTGGCATGGTATCCATGTCTTGGTGGAACCAAAGAACAGTGTTAGTAATACGATTGTATGAATACGGTTAGGTTGAATCATGAATTAGATTAACCTAAAATGGAGTTAAGTCAACGGAAGTGTCATAATCAACTATATATATTTATGTAATTAATAATGGCTCTATGTACGTAACTCTTTCACAATCTTGTAATTCGCTGATGAAACAAAAATTGATGTAATATAAAGCAGTTCAGTACCATTTTGAGAAAAAAAGTTGGTTACATATTGAAGGATGGAACAATTTACACTTAAAAACTTTAAGTCAATGAAGAGTGTGCTCGTAAGTTTCCTTAATCGTTGTATGATTGTTATGTATATTTAATTTTCTTCGTGTGTTAGTTTCTTTTTCATTCATTATATTCTATTGTAACGTAATATTATCGGTTTGATATTTTGACCTTGTCCAAAACTAAGTTCATTTCTGCATGACCTGATTTGACTTTGTATTTTATTCTATGCTAATAATGCATTCATAGCTAAATTATTATCTGTGTATATGGATCTAAAATCAGTTGAATTCTTAATTGAAGTAAATATATAAGTTGGTCAATGTTTAGGCTTTAGAGATTCCTGTGTGCATTTGACATAGTCCAGAGTCTGGTTTATAATGAAAACAAATGTTGTTTATTTTGTTAACATCAGGGCTATTCTCCATTAGGTAAGATGTTTCTTTTAATAATACTAATTGTGACCATAAGTAAAGTACAGAACTACATAATCTTATAATGAATATGACGTATCGTTCTTGCTTTAAAGTTGAACACAAGCTAGTTATACTATATGATGTGTCCAGTTATTTCGGTCTGAAGTCCATTAATATCAAATTATTGAATTCAAGTGATTTACATTACACTATTGGCAGGATGTCAGTGTTGTCGTTGTTGTGTATGGTACTGTGCGAAATATGCCAGTAATCGATACACATGATTTAAAGACTGCAGCTCATAAACTCATAAAGCCTCACGTGCATCTCAATGAATCATGAATGTTTCAAATAAAGAATCATTGAAATTGAAATTAGAAATGGAACAGGGAAATTATAAATAGTAGCTTTTTTAAATCGTAAATATTCTCATCTCAAAATCGTATTCAGCATTGTTCGTTGTAACTAAGAAAGTAAGAAAAACAATCTTCCTAAAACGAATTAAGCTAATATGCGTTGTTTCTTCTTTACTTTGAACATTTTATGTAGCAACGGAACTGTTTGTCATGTGTTCCTGCGCGGAAAATATGAAAAAAACACAATAATGCTTCTTTAAAAATAGTAGAAATAACATTAATAAACTCTTTTCACATTCACTGCAAGTATGTTGAAATAACGTGAATAAATTATTTTGTAAATCACTTGCTAATGTTAGACCCCTTAATCATCGATGGGAGAAAGGTTGTTTTACATCAAATGTATGGTATTTTGCAAATTGCTACTTCACTGCAATTTCGATCCTCTACAATATTTAGTCATCGTGTGTTTAATACCGAACGGAGATAACAGGTACTAACAATATTTTAACGGCGTTTATTTATCTTTATTTTGTTGAATGTTCCATAATTGTGAAACTCATAAGTAATTTAATGTGTATGGCTGCAGGATGTGCGATTTAACCTGGTTAACTTTAGGAATCTATGCTCACGTTGCAATAATCTTTATAATGTTCACGCCAAAAAGTTAATACGTTTTAGTTTACGTGCGAAATATAATTACAGGCTTAGATGTAATATATTGGAACTACACTCGGACGACCATCACCTTTATGTTTAATTGCAGATGTCCGCTCTACTCATAATTGCATTTGATTTTGTTTTTATTTTTAGTATAAAACATTGAATCGTAACAGATATAATGTACTTAATTTATATGTAAATGCGTCACAAATTCGGTACCTGTAAAAGGCTGTCCCGATTCTATATTAGATTTCTGTGTGTGCAATCTATACTTTTAACCGAGCTTTAAAAATGTTGAAGTCATACAGTTACGATGAATGCATTGTGGCAGTTTATAGCAATGTGTAGCAGTGGAACAACATGCCGCTGTCATGTACCTTGATGCCTCACGCATTCACATTATCCTGACCTCAGACCGACCAGGCCAAATATTAACCCCTTAATGCTGAGCGCCAAGCAATGCAGTTGTTAGTACCATTTTATACGTCTTTTGTATATCCGTGCATCATAATTCGTTTAAGAAACAAGTTAAAAATGACTTATTTTGGGAATAATGTTATACATATCTAGGCTCAAACATGTCCTTTAATATGGTAAAAAATATAAATGCGAAACATAAGGTGAGATTTTGAAGCTATGTTGTGGATACTGAGACATTAAAATGATATTTGACGATGATTGTCGACTCTAAATGCAGATCTTGAAACTTATGCGGATAAAAATGAGTAAAGAATCCTAACTATCAGTCAACCTTTTTATTTTAAAGACTAAATAAATGCTACCATAAGGAAGTCGAAATGCGTAAAGAGATTTTGCAATTACATGGGAGAAAACTGTCTCAAAAGGATGACAAGATACTACGCTCAATATTATTGTTGATACCGCGTTTGTTTAATGCATCATTAATATGTGTGGATCTAATTCATTATTGAACGTGTCCATTTTAAGCGTAAATAAAATGGATGCGTGAATTTTGCTATTGGGTTTCTTAACAATTCTGATAGCATATAATTGCATTTTAGATATTGAATAGCAAAACTTATTAATACTATCCTAAGGAGACATTTTCTTTATATTAATTGATCATGACGAAATTGACAATACAAATTCCTTGAGTTGTTTATTATTTGGTTGTGCCATTAGCTTTTCGAAGTTTTTATATTTATTCCGCTGCGAAAGTGAATCTTTCATCATTATTAGAATATGATCCAAACTAGATGTAAGTAGATAACCGAATTGGATTTTGGATTTATAGCAGAACACAAATGATGGTGATACAAATACAACGTTTAATGATGAAAGACTTAATTGAGAAAAGAATTATCTTTAATACGTGGATGTTTAAGATCCAGATATTGGCCAAATTAACACAATCCGCGCGAACCTAATATTGTAACAAATAAACATACAACTAATGAACTTACACAGTACAATGATAAAGATGAATGATTCACATCATTTTTCATGCGACAAAAAAAATTGTCTTTGACTCAAATAGGAAAATATGTATTTACTCAAATAAAGAAAAACGTGTTATTTCTCTCAGATAGTAAAATCATGAAAACAAAGGTACATATTTCATACAAAATATCGTTACTATCTCGAAACACTGGGTATTACCCATCCCAAAATTAGCGCACGGCTAAATGAATACATTTATGGAGATGCACATTCCGTCACCAGCACACGTGGCTACCAGTCACACTGGTTCAATTGAGCACATATCTTTTCCAGATAAATAACAAAATAAATCCTCTTGATCCAAACGAATTGAAATAATTTCCAATACAAGGTAATTTAAAATAACTCAAACGACACACAACTTAGTATTCTAACAGCCCAACTTCTGCTAAATAGTTCGCTCCAAAACATAATTTATATACCTGTTTTTACGTAAACAAAAAAGGGGTCACATGATATTCTAGAATCTTTAGAACAAATTTACGTTAAAAAAATCTCGTAAACACCTTATGACCCAACTAAAAAGAGAAATATGTTTATACAAAAGCTCCATCATGTCCTTGGAATCAACCAATCATTTTGAAAGCTTGTTTACAACTCTGAAGTCAGGTCTAAAATGAAGTCAACACATGGTGTTTTTTCTTAGAGTACATGTCATCCCACTTTCTAAAAAATATCTCCCAATGAATGAATCTTAAACTTAAAATGTCAAATTTGAATCTGACAAACAAACAATTAAAATAAAAAAATGACCCAAATCAAAAACACGTAACACTGCATATTAAGATAATTTTGTTGTGCTATGAGTATATGCTCTTTAAATCGGTATCAATCGATGAAGCCATTATTTAATGTTTGTCATGTTTTCTATTATGTGGACTGAGATCTCTTTGATGCATCCATGATTAGTTCATATATAATTTAGTAATATAATAATGGGCTTATTGAGATTGACAGATGTAATGAATAATTCATTTATAAATTATTCTCTCGCGGTGATGTCTTGCCTTAGCAAAGTTCAACTGTGAAAGTAAATATAATTATTTCAAATGATTTAATATCTTACAAATATAAGTAAATGGATGTGGTATGAAATATAGTTACCGTACATTTTTACGATATGTTTAAAAAGTATTGTTTTTTTAATAAACAAAAGATAAAATTGGGATTAAGTGCCTTGCAAGGACACGGAAGGACACTGGCTGGGAATACAAGGGTGGATATCGAGCATACTATCCATGCATTACCATACAATCGGACTACCAGATAAGAGAAAAACTAAATCAGTTGATCTACCATGATCTGAGATATCAGATGTGGTTACCTTTATGAAATCATTAAATCAGGCTTATTTGCATGCACTCTTTTCAATGACATGGCTTTACATGGCGAGAAAGAAAATACCTACTTATACATATGTTCCCATACTTCACACTATGCTATGGAAACATACATTATCTGGATTTATCGGAACATATATGTTATCATATGTCATATTTTTCTGGAATGAATGACAAGAAAGATACTTACTGAAATTAACCAAATCTGGTCAAATGAGGACCATTATGTTTAGTTTATTTAGATTGAATTTTGGAAAGGTAGCCATATTTATTAAATTAAAATCCAGACAATGTATATGAAACCTCTAAATAATCTCAACGTCTAATTTAGTATTATGCGAATGGCTTTACATATCTTTTGATGGTTTTGTTTTGTTGATCAAATTATAAAAATTAAAAGTATTAAGTATCGCGTCTGAATACAAATATATTGGTTAGTTTTCGAGGTTGCCTCGCGCTAATATGAATACAACTTGATATTTGAATAGAATACATGCATCAAATAGTTCATTCCGCATATAATTTTACAACATAGATGTGACATTCAAATTATTTATTTGTTTTTAAGACATGTACAAAATACACATATTGTGAATTTGGAGTGTGAGCTTTAGGTTCCGCAAATGAAATCGATGCTGCATTAATAATTTGTAAAGAAGGGCAAATACAATCGAGATGAAGGGTGGAAAAGAAAAATGCCATGACTAAAAATAACCGAATAACTTAAACTGATTCACAATTAGTGACGAAAATGCAAACATGGAAATGAAGCAGACTGTAATTGACGATAAATATCTCGCTTGACGTAGTCTTTATTGTTTACTCTAACGGTATGTCTCGTTCTCTTTTACAAAGATTTAATTAAGATATGTTGGATTCTTCGAATTAATGAATCGATATGACAATAATAAATATATGGAAGTAGGAAAATTGGCATAGTATATTTACATATTGTTAATGTTGTACAAGTTGTATAATATTGGCGAGATAACTACATCTAAAAAATACACTGATAAACTGAGACACGCTGCCAGGGTTCTTCATTGTCTTTTTTATTTATATGTCCAAAATGGATTTAAATTCAAGCCGTACGATGCTCGGAAGGTCTCGGATGTCATCTTTGTTTAAACGTTTCCCATTGATTATTCATTAAGCCTTTTAAAGATTCACAATGAATATTGTAAAATGAAGAAAGCAAGCAAATGGTTTAATACAAAGTAGAAACTTAAGACCTAATGCACTGCGGTATATGTACTTATGTATAAATCGCATCAAAATTAGAATTTAATAAACAACCTATAATACTCTGACTCTCCATGTTGAACGAAAGCTTACTTCTAATGAAAAGTATTGAAAATATATTATATTTTAAGCATGAAGCGTAGGCAAAACGATCGTTTTATTTACTTTTTCTTTATCAATTGAAAGGGAATCAAAGATTCACTTGAAGCGAAAATAATTGCCAAACGGCTGATATTATGTTAGCAAGATTAACTTTTAAAATTCAAATATATCTGAAGACCTAACGTACAACCGTAAATCATAATAGAAAATACAAACGTGTTTGAACTTGCTAATCAGTATACTTTAGTTGGCTTGCATAATGTTTAATGTACTGGCTGAAAAAAGATGATAATCTACAAGCTTACAATTAATAACAGCGTTATTTCACAGTAATTGTTTGTGTTCCTTGTAGAAACAAATTCATTTTCCGGATGAGATTTGATTGACACCTATAACTTGGATGAGTTAGGCACATTGTCCATCACTTCACATGTTCTCTTACGCTGTAGAAGGATCAATATAGGTTAATTTTGATTATAAATCATGGCTTTTTCTATTATCATCTTGTCGGTTGTTGTTGTGTTGTTAAATTGTTTTTTTGATGGACGAAGTCACATGTTTGAAACATTCACATTAAAATAGAAAAAGGATTGGAAGAATGACACTTATCGGATATAAATGTTGCTGCAAATTTAATTATCGACTGTTGACAATTACACTTATGTTATGAATTATATCATTTATAAATACTGTTTTAATGAGATGATGAATGTTCCAATCGGCTAACGTAGGAGGTTGTACTGTTCAGTTTACGAGTTTTAAGTTGAGCTTTTGTGACACAGAAGCTAGATTATATCAATATTAATTCATTGAACAAAAACGTTTAAATATTGATTACAAAATGGTAGAAAGATCATTAATGATATTTTAAATATAATTTTACTTGATTTGACAATAATTCCTAAGCCTGGTAAATATAATATATTGTTTGAATATAGTGTTTGTTCTCACTGAAATTAATACAGTGGTATATATGAATAAAACTCATGCGTGTAAATGTTGTTAGAATTTGCATATACGATTCTAGTTGTATATTGGTCTAAAAGAAGTGCATGTAAATACGTATATGCACCATTCGGATTGTAAGCTTTAGATTTTGCAGATACAATGTGTCTTATAACATTCGTCACGCTTGAGAGACGAAAATGCATAGGTTGTGTGGCCTGGAAGAAGAGTAGAGAGAGTGGAAGTAAGAGAGAAACAGAGGGAGATTCGTCTCATTAAACGATAAAATCTGAATATTAGCTTCAAAGATTATAACTTGATGGCACTTGTGAGACTTTGTGCACTATGATATATGTATTTATGTTTATGTCGCTTCAAAGGTTGAATTTTTTAAACCTCCTACAAAAGATTTAGGTTCCGCAAATGCCTCATGCCACATTCTGTCAAATGCCTTTTTGAAATATATGAACACTTGACAGATGTCTTATTGATGTTGTGTGTTTTCACATAACACCTTAAGATTGAATATTTGTTCTGTTGTGTTTCTTCCACTCCGAATCCCTGCCTGTTCTTCAGCGATTTTCTTTTTCTGCTTGTGAGTTCAAGCTCTTCAGCATCACCTTACTATCATGGCTGATCAAACGGATAATTCTGTAATTTTGGCATAGCTGGATATTGCCATTTTTAGGGAGTTTTATAATCAGTGACTGGGTCAACTGTGTTGGCCATTCGGCTGTCTGCCAGATCTTGTTGTATATTTTGGTTAGTAGCTCTATCACTAATTCCTCAACATTCTTGATAAGTCCAGTTAGGATGTTGTCTACTCCAGCTGCCTTCCCATTCTTCAGTGTTCTTATTGCTGACTCCACCTCTTCTTTGAGAATGGGGAAATCATCTTCATTTCTGAACGTCATGCACCTCTAGGTCTCCTGTGGATGGATGGTTGTAGAGTTCTTTACAATACTCAATCCATCTTTCTGCAATGTCACCTGTTTCTGTGAGGCATTTTCCATTTCAAATTGAATGGTACTGACTCTTGTTGCGAGGTCTTTCACAATTTGGAATGCCTTTTTTGCTTTGTTTCGTTATCAGACTTCTCTTTTTGTGCACTTTTGCTCAATCCAAACTTATTTTGCTTTCTTCATGTTTGTCTTCTGATATTCTTGTTTATTTACTCCAATGATCCTGTTGTTTTTTCTGGTGTTTGTGAGGTCTCCGCGGGCATCACACAGATTCAGAACCTCTTCTGTAACCCAGGGTTTCTTCTTTGGGCGATGGAGGACAATGATGTCCTTGTCAGCTGTTGTCATGACTGTGTCGAAAGTATCTGTCATCACTTAAACATCTATATCCATCACAAGGAGTGGAGCGAATTTCCTCCAATTGTTGCTTGGAATGACTTGCAGATGTAAGGGTCCTTCAGTTGTTCAAAGTCGAATTTGAGAATGATTTTCTTTGGCTTGTTAATTTTCTTCAATCTCACTCCGATGTTCATAATGACGAGGACGTGATCACTACCAACATCAGCACCTGTTAATGTTCTTGTTTTGGCTCTAATGATGCCAGATCGGTTCCGGTTTGGAACCAGTATGTAGTCGATCTGGTCATGATTGGTTTCATTTGGTACGTGCCATGTACAGCATCGGGAAGCTTTTTGTTGTTCCCGGGTGTTGGCTAGTACCAAGTTGTTGTAGCTTGCGAACACAAGCAGCCGTCTGCCTCTTTCATTGGTAAGATTCAAGAAGGTCCACAATGATCATTCCATTCTATTAGAGCATCTTTGCCAATTTTGGCATTCCAGTCTCTTTGAAAAATGAGGATGTATTTTTACTTATCATATTTATTATACCCTGGAGTTTGTTGTAAAGCTCCTCTATTTCGTCATCATCATGATCATTAGTTGGAGCATAGACTTGGATAATTATGATGTTAAAGGGAGATGCTATCAAGCGAATGGAGATGATTCTGCTAGATATGGGGCGACATGCAAGCACAGATCCCTTAATGGCTTTGTTTACAAGGATGCCTAATCCATGTATGGACTTGTAGAACTCTCCACTATACTATAGTATATGTCCATTTTCAGTTTGGTGCTCTCCTAGGGCTTTCCATTATACTTCACAGAGTCAGTATGTGCTATGTGTAGTGTTCCATCTCATGTGTCAACTCTTCCAGTTTGCGCCAGAGTTCTAATGTTTTAGATGGAGCCGTAGGGAGGGCGAATCGGACAATCTTTTGTAGAGGCATCCATATGGCTAACCAAGGCTTCCTCCAAAATGGTAAAAAAGCGCCCATTTATCAAACGAAGGCTTCCTCCAAAATCGTAAAAAAAGTTTCCTTTGGGGACGCAAAGTCGTTGTCGCACCCTCCCTGCTGCTATGGGGTTAAAAATCCTGTTTACGTTTTCACAAACAGACTAATTTGTAAAACCTCACCTCGTAAACCAATCAGATAATTGGACTGGTCAGTGAGTTTAAAAATTAATTCTCGTTAACGAATCATTATGACATCGCATATAGCCTGCATTAGTTGGATCGTCATTGATTAAAAACCCTGGAGGAGCTGTTGGTGCATATGAATATAAAATATATCCCTGCTGGGCTTGATTTGATCTTTCGAGATTTATTTGATAACTTCCCTCGATAACATAACATACTAAATTCAATGCGATCACGGAGGATATATTGAAGTTTTGAGGAGCGATATGTCGCTCGTAACCGTCTGGGTCATTATTATATTTGAGGATGTTAGTTTGTTTTTGTGTTAATTTTTCCATGCGTCGTGAATCCTTTTGAAACCATCATCGATGACATCATTGAGAGATTTGTTTAGTTCTGGTACATTATATCCTGGAAATTTAAATGTGGGAATATCCTCTACGCATATATTATCTTTCTTTGCAAACTCTATTCCAGTTTGGGGGTGATCATCACCTAATATATGTTGAACCATTCGTAAATTATACTCTTCCATGTCGGCGATAATTTTATTACATACTTCTGTGGACCTGATGACTACATCATTGTTTGGACAAATCTTACTAATTTCCGTTATGAGATTATTTTTAATTCTATTAAAATTATTATTCATTGCTGTAAACTGATTGTTAATTGGTGATTCGTTTGTTGTAATATATCTTGTTGTAACTTCTGCTGCTTTTCTTAAATTATTAAAAAGAGTATCCAGCTGTAAATCATATGTTAATCTAGGACGCAGTAGGGATAAAAGGAAAGGTAATTTAATAGATGGATCATAGCTGTGATAACTCTCCTTCGTGGAAGTATAGTCGGATTTTTGTGGTTCAGGTAGTGGTGTTGTTTCAGGCCAACCCAGTATTGTCCTTATAGAACTCTGATAGATATCTATGGCATACCCGGGCGAGGTTATCTCAATGGCAGATGCTAACGTCGGCTCATGAACTGTTATAACGATTTTCGATTCTTTTCCAGTAATGGATTATATTCTGCGTTGTAATTCATTATTAATTTGTTCAGTTTGGTAGGACCCAGATGGTAGCGAAACAACGTTCCAGTCTGGGGTACCATCGGGTTTATTCTTGCTCGCAAACACCAATGAATTATTCGGTTGTTGATCACCGAAAGGTGCTGATCTAATATTTGGCCAACTATGGTATACTCGTAATTTTGCCAGTGCTATCTCTTTCACCGGAATCGCAGTAGGGAAATTCACACTGAATTCAGGATTGTTTGAGGTTATTGAGATCATGCTGGTTTTCACCGGGGTTGTGTTTTCCGCTATTCGTTGAAGTAGTTCTTGCGATGTCGTCATTGTTATTATATTCGTGTTGTTTGTCTAATTTTGACATCGCGGAATCATAAACACATACCATCGCTGAGAACTCACTATCGGATATTAATGTGTCATCGAGTGACGATGATATCATCGAGGATAATTGTGAGTACGCGGTTGATACAACATGGAATTTAACTACGTAATCTTGCAGTTTACGCTGGCTACATGATGAAAATATTTTGCTTATAATGAAATAATTCCCGCGATTGTTGTCGTCGCTGATATACAAATTGGAACAGATATCGGGGCAACCATTGTCACCGAGGAGAGTATAATACCAGCTCCGGTGATTACACCTGATACCGAGTACTCCTCAGTGAGTGTTTTGAGTTTAGTTTGAAATTCTCTGACCTGATCATAGCGATATTGATGTGATGACATTTAATTTATTACAACATAATTCAATTTAGTAGTTTACTTAAATTCGATACGAATTCCACATACCATGTTACCGAAACCCTAGCCAAATTATTATCAGTTTATACTATCGTGAATTGTTCAATTGTTCCCTTGTCGATGATCGTTGATATCATATTGCTGACCCCAGATGAACTCGTTGATGAAATATTAAATTGAGTCGGTTTCACTAGTGTTAATCGATAAATACCCTTGACGGTCGCGGTAATATTAAATATGTTATTTTGTGGTGTCGACGTAGATGATCCGTATTGAATCGCGTATTTATTTATGATATTTTATTGTTCGTGAGGGATTTTTTTTCCAAGTTTTTCTATCATTCTCGGTAGATCATCCTTGATGGCATCGTTGATCGTTTAATACCCAAATATTGTCCTCCTTATTTCCACGATTACATCTGAAAATTATCTCTCTTCGCGAATAACCCTAATCTCTGATTAATCGCGGTTATTTCAGCGAGTTTTGTGATAATAACAGTGAGATCTATTTTAACATCATCGGGTTTTGAATTTTTTTACCCAAAAATTTATCAATAGAGTTATCGGTCCTGTTAAAGTTTTTACGTAACGTAGTAAATTGATATACAAGAGTATCATAGTCTGATCGCAATTTTATCCAATTATCAATGGCCGCTTTTATCTCCGTGAGCTGTGGTGTGGTAACTGGTGGATTTCCAAAGAAATCGTTTAGGGTGACCTTAAAAGTGTTAATAGCTTTTTGTAATGCCGTGAACGCACTTACGTGAGTACTGTATTCATCACATAGTTTTTTTAATAATTATTTCGCTGATGAATAATTATCATGGAGTGTTGTTAATTCATCTGTGAGCGTCGAAACAAGTACACCCGGTTTGAGTTTACCGGGATCAGAAAACAATACGATATTATCTTCTACTGCGTAGCGCTGTTTAACTAAAATATTATCAAGGGAAATATTACAAGTTTTCAATTTACCCTGACGATCATGAAATACAACTATTTCATTGGGATCAACACTTGCGAGATTTAACATCTCGGATATTTCATCTTCGATTATTTTTTTTACATCACCGGTTGCAGATATTTCTGTGGTGGTTTTTTTCAGGCTTGATAAAGATCTCTAAAAAGCGATTACTCGTATATTCGTGTATGGTTTTATGTTGTGGTTTTTCCCGATGATGAAATAGCGTTGAGGACATTCAATACTTCTATGCCGCATATTGGTGGGTCATTCATTTTCTGTGTTCGTAGTGTAGAATACCAGATAGGAGTTCTTAAGCGGTTTATATAATGCATAAATTCTTTAGGCGGTGCTAACCCATATGAATCGAAATAAACAATTGCACGCGTATCAATCGCGTATGCAACCCAGTGATTTTATAATGTTCTTAATCGTTTCCGCAGAGAGAGTGACCTGAACACCTATTTACCTTTGATGGCATCATTGAAGTGTTTTATCTGACGAGCTGTCAATGATAGTTTATTCTGACCGCCAGACACCTGATTGTGCTTCAGCGATATTGTGGTTCGACATTTTTTAGCTGACTCCGATTGCAATTTTTTAATTTGACCAGGCGTTAACGTAACACTAACAACACTGTATGAACAGATTGATCTACATGTTTTTGAAAATATTACATATTTTCCATTGGTGTATCATCTACCTTCATTCGTCCACCAACACCTTTGAGTAGCATTGATTTGTCACTGAGAATGACAGCAACTGCTCTGTTATTCGGGATAGTGACAACACCCCGTAGATCAGTCGGACGAGTTACACGAGCTCTGAAGTATATGTCAACTACGGATTGTTTTGTTAAGTCAAGGTGTTCCAGCGAGAAGTAATAGATGGGATATCACTTTTTAAAATCAAATTATGATATTAGCAGACCAGTACCCACATTATTATTGCGTCTCATAAATGACAACAAACGATGATACACGCGTGCTATCTGGTTGGTTCCGTAATCAAGTTGCATATCCTCAGATGGTTCTTGTTGACCGTTTATCTTCAACAAAACTTCATTACACCCAATTTGATCAAATATCATATGCCTGCGTGTTTGTGAACCCAATTGCGTCCTATCCTGTAACGCAATAAATATATGACGCGGAGCTGAAAAACCTTGTTTTGATGCCAGGTGACATGTAATTGTACACCAATATTAGAATCCATGAAATCTGTGGTCACTGTTAGCCAACTTAGCAATGATTTGCCGCCTGGACTTATAAATGATAGTAATGTTTCTTCCACGGTGATTGATGGAACCATTACTGGCATCCACAATGATAGTTTTGACAAAATGACTTTACCCTCAGCAGCACCAGATTGCATCATTATCACTACCCTTTCTCACGAGTGCTACTGTATGCTTCGCTCCATGGATAAATTTTCTAACATTTCTGCAAAATCCGAAAATATGATGTAGTGGAATCGCGCATGAAAATTGTCTACTCTGTCATTGCAGCACTGATACACGTGTTGCAAACCCCAAGTTGTAATCGGGATTAACGCTTTTTATAATATCAAAGGTAGCAGCGGTCTTGCTTTGTGTACAAGAGAATCGGGTTGTGGATCAACTGCAGGAGCTAGCGGTGTTTAGCAATTTAGTATACTGAATGTGTTCAGGGTGATCAGTGAGATCCTTAGAGAACATCATAGACGGACCTGCCGATCTTGTATAATCTTCGGAGTATCTTGCTAACCTCACGCTGTATAGACTCGATTTCTCTTCCATCAATCATGTATCTAGCACTCTCAAATAGCGCCATCATACCATTATTGACAAAACCAACTCGGATATTTTCATTATCTGGATATGGTGCATTACCAACATTTGTTACGAGTTCTCCTTCTATTTCGATAAATGCTTCAGCGGGTAGAAAGTATTTGCTAGTATCATAGACATGAAGTTCGATTCTTGATCGAAGATCCGGTTGTGCTGCATGATAAAAAAAATACTGATAATTAAGTAGAGAATCATTCTTGAGCACAGGGGCACCTAACTCAAACGCTGTGTCAGGATCCGATTTGAACATATTATTATATATTTCTGTATCTAAATCGTGATCTCGCTCGCGATTTCAAACCACTTCCCGCTATCACATTTGCAGTAATATTTCCCTGAGTGTTATATCCATCATTTATCCGTGATGCTATATTCTGCTCCAAAGCATTATTTATTATTTTGCTAATACTCGCGGGCATAAGTTCCGTAGATGGTAGTGGACCTGCCAGTGATTTCCTCACCGGTGGTTTCCTTCGCCACCGAACTTACGCTACTAGTTTTTCTTTAGCCGCGGAAAATGCTTTCCCGGCAACATCACCAGCAGCGCTAATACCCTTATTACGAATAACTTCAATAGCTTTCATTGATAATTGTTTTGCGATTGGTGCTATTTTTGGAGCCATTCTTGCAAATAACACTGAAATGGTATAGCCGAGACCATCTCCATAGTACGCTCTATAAACCGGCTATCGTGAGTTTACTACATAGACCATAGTTGGTTTTCTGTGGTTGTAGTGTATGATCATCTTATTTAAATCCTATTTATCTAATCGTAAAATTGTAAACGATTTCCAATCCTACGGATTTTCAACGAAGTCTTCAAATTAATCACTATGGTAACCGTAAAAATCCGTAGGATTTTTGGCTAGCTCATCAATAAACTCTCGGTATACATCACTATTCATGATACCACCCTAAAATAGTCAGCTGCCTCATTAATTACTTCCGGTGAGTTATTTCCGGCTCGTTTCCCTCCTTCAAGAATTTTTAATCGTGATATATCCCAGATAATATTACTAGGACAACTAACTAAACCATACCTGATACCCTTGGAGTTCCATTCTGAGAAAATCCATTTCCATTTGTTTTTTTAGTGATACCAGTTGCACCCTGCGAAGATGATTGTGTTATATCAAAACGTTTTGATCGTTCTGGTAATCTAAGAAATCCAGGATCTGATTGCTTCTGTGTAGATGATTTAGCTTTTTCTATTGCTTCTATAAAACCCTTATATGTTTTATCATCATCAGACGATATCCTACCTATATGTGTAAAAACACGATATAATCCATTATTCCATTATTTTTCATTAGGGGGTTTATAATCATCGTGGATATAATTTCTTCTCTTAGGAACACTATCAACGACGAAATCAGCTAATTCTTCAATAGTATTAAGTTTAATATGTTTTATTTCATCTAATTTACCCGCGCGAAATTTATCATTGAATGCAACTCTTTTACCCCTTTTTTTCCTTTTTCTTCTTCTTCCTCTTGTTGTTGTTGTTGTTCAGGCGGGTCATCGTATGGTGGGGTAATATCAATATGACCTAATCGTTCTCGTTCTTGTTGTTCTTGAAGTCGTGCAGCTGCTATTATATCACCCAGAAGTGTTTTTAAAGATTTTTGTGTTCGTTCAGTTTCCCCTTTTATTTTTTCGAATCTTAGAAAGAAGAGGCGCTTCTTTTCTTTTTTCTTCCTTGGGGACATCTCCCCATATTGCTCTTTCAGTGGTCGATACGACGTCTTTAGTTGCTGTTGATTGATTGATTGATTAATTGAATTTTAACGGCACACCAGCACTTTTAGGCTATTTAGCTCCATACAGTAGGTTATATGTTTGAAAATAGGAAAGATTTAACATCGACCAGCGATATAGAAAACCAAATAGTTCAAAGTAAAATGGTAAGATGTTGGTATTTGCCGCACAATAAAAGTATGTAATCTTTTAAAATTTATAAAAGGTCCTATATCGACCAGCGATATAAATAACAGATGGTTGAAATTAAAAACGGTAAGATAGTAACAGTGCAAAATAATGCTTCCCGATCAACGGGAGAGGTAAATGTTCTATGTTAATGAAAAAGGATGAAAAGGTATTAAAATGGGACGGTATATATATTGTATAAAACTGCACAAGGTCATAGCATAAAAGTCAAATTTTAGAGTAAAGATTTATTGCTTTCAGGAACTCTATAATACGAGTGATGTTTATAGTATCAAAAAATTCTTTCATATTATGCACAATGTAATAACGATCGCGCGTAGGTTGCAAGTCAAAGCACTCTATCATAAGGTGATTGACAGTGAATTGTTCATTGCAGTAAACGCACTCAGGTGGGTTTTCACCTTTTAGTATGTGTGTGTGGGTGATATAAGTATGACCAATTCGGATTCTTGCAATGACTACCTCTTCCATACGTATGGTTCTGTAGGAAGAGGTCCATTCTCCTAGGGCTGGTTTGATTGCATGAAGTTTGTTATTTACAGCATCATTTCATGTTGCCTGCCACTTCTGACGAAACAACTTTCTGATACAAGGTTTAAAATCAGTATAAGGTATTTTAAAATCAGATGGTCCTAGAGTAAGTGCCCTTTTAGCAGCGTCATCTGCTTTTTCGTTACCTTTAATACCAATGTGGCTAGGTAACCAACAATATATTATGGTGTGGTTGACACTCAGCTCATTATATTTAATGAGTATGTTTTTCAATATTGGGTTCTCCAGGCTTCTATTGTGTAGTTACTGGAGTACTGATAGCGAGTCGGAGAAGATGATACTGTTTAAAATATGTTTCTTTTCTATATGTTGCAGAGCATGTTCTATTGCTCTGATTTCGGCTGTAAAAATTGATGCTCCATTTAGTAAGCGAAATTGCATTGTGTGATTTCCACAAACAAAGGCTGCAGCAGCTTTTTCCTCATCCTATGATCCATCAGTGTACATTCTGGTGTAGTTTTTAAATTCGGTGAGGAGTTCATGGTAAGAGTTGTTGAAGACAGAATTGTTTGTCTCAGATTTTTTTCCATCGTGTAGCGTAAAAAGTACTTTTGGTTGTTTAATTAGCCAGGGTGGTGTTTCGGGGATAGACGTTTTCTGAAGTTTAGAAAGATCTATATTTGTAGTTTCAAGACTGGATAATATTCTAATGCCAAAGAAAGGTATGTCGTTTGGTTTATTTTCGTATAAAGGTTTGTATTTGGGTTGAAAAACAGCCGAAAAAGCAGGATTCAGAGGGTTTGATTTTAATTTGGGAGCATACTGTGCGGAAAGCATGTCTCTACGATGTGATAATGGTGTTTCATTCACCTCAGCTAGAAGGCTTTCACACGGGGATGTTTTAAATGCTCCTAAAGCTAATCTTATTCCCTGATGATGAATTGGATCAAGTATTTTCAAATAGGATTTTCTGGCTGAGCCATGCACAACGCAACCGTAGTCTAGTTTGGAGCGAATAAACGTTCTATATAAATTCAGGATGACTTTTCTATCAGCACCCCAGTCAGTGTGCGATACTAATTTAAGTAGGTCAAGTGCTTGTGAGCATTTAGCTTTCAAGTTCTTTAGTTGTGGAATAAAAGTCAGTCTTCTGTCAAAGATAATACCTAAAAATGTTGTTTCCTCAACAACTGGAATAGGTGTTCCGTCCAGCGCGAGGTGAGGTTCATCGTGATGTCTTCGTAACTGACAGAAATGCATGCATACTGTTTTAGACTTCGAGAATTTGAAACCATTTGCACTGGCCCAACTTTGAATCTTGTTTATATTTTGCTGAAGATGTCTTTCAATTGTATGCATGTGCTTCGATCTATAACATATTAGGAAATCATCAACATATAGCGAGCAATCCACACCAGGAGTCAGACACTTTATGATGCTATTAATTTTGATATTGAAAAGTGTCACGGATAAAATACTGCCCTGGGGCACACCCATCTCTTGCTCGTGCAAATCTGAGAGAGTAGAGCCCACTCGTACCTTGAATTCTCTGTCTGAGAGAAATCTGGATATGAAAAAGGGCAGACGGCCTTTTAGACCTAGATCGTGCAGGTCATTTAGTATCCCGTACTTCCATGTCGTGTCATAGGCCTTTTCTAAATCAAAGAAAACCGCTACTAAATGTTCTTTCTTGATAAATGCAGCACGAATGAATGTTTCTAGTCTAACCAGATGATCATTGGTGCTCCGTCCATAACGAAAGCCACTTTAGAAAGAAGATATTAAATTGTTAGTTTCCAAGTACCAGATAAGTCGAGAATTGATCATTCGTTCCATTGTTTTGCACACACAGCTTGTCAGTGCAATTGTTCGATAGCTGTTGGGGTCTTTGCTATCTTTACCGGGTTTTGGGACTGGTATTACAGTTGCTTTTTTTCCAGATTTTTGATATATTACCAGTGATCCATAAATCATTGAAGAGTTTCAAAAGAGATGTTAATGATGATTCTGGAAGGTGTTTCAAAAACTGGTAATGTATTTCATCAGGCCCAGTGGATGTATCATAGGTCTTATCTAAAGCCTCCATAAGCTCCGATAATGAGAACAATTGATTATAACTTTCCGAGTTGTTGCATGTGAATATTAAACGTGACTTTTCTTTTTGAGTTTTAAGTTTTTGGAAGGCTTCTGAATAATTAGATGATGATGAATTTTCGGAGAAACTGTCAGCAAGAGTATTTGCAATGTCACGTTTTGAATTAAAGTTGTTATTGTTCAGTATCAGATGTCGGAGAGGGTTTTGTTTGCTCTTTCCGTTTATTTTGCGTATAGTATCCCAAACTTTCTTGACAGAGGAACGACAGTTTAAAGAAGAAACATATTTCTTCCATGATGCTCTTTTACGTTCTTTGAGTGTGCGACGAGCTTTGGCTCGGAAAATGCGATATATATTTAAGTTTTCGGGCATCGGATGATTATTAAATTTTTTAAGGCTTTTCGGCGTAGTCTAATGGCTTCCTTACATTCCTTAGTGACCCAAGGTTTTAGGGTTCTTTTACAGTTTGTGGAGGACTTGGGGATAGATTCTTCTGCAATTTCTGTTAAAATAGATGTTAAAAGCTGAATGGGGTCGTTAACATTGAAAACTGTATCCTCCTTCAGCCTAGTTTTACAGAGTGTTTCGAACATGGCCCAGCCGGCCTTCTTTAAATTCCATTGTGGAATTGCTTCATCAATTGTAGAGTTAAGATTTACAAGGGAGATTGGGAAGTGATCGCTGCTGTGAAGATAATCAGCGACCTTCCATTCATAGTCCAAAAGCAGCGAAGGAGAACAAATTGTCAAATCGATGCATGTGTATGTACCCGTGCCTGGGTGTAGATATGTAGGTGTTTTGGTATTATAGAGACACAGATCGTGTTTAGAAATAAAGTCTTCAACTTTGTGACCTCTGTCACTTATATGATTTGATCCCCATAAAATATTATAAGCATTAAAATCCCAGAGTAAAACAATTAGTGCGGGACGTTGTTGAACAAGGGTATATAATTCGTTTGGAACTAGGTTAGTGTTTGGTGGTAAGTAAATAGAGCAAAATGTAATCAGTCGATGAAGAGTGACGCTTACAGCAATGGCTTGTAAATTTGTGTTTAGAGGAATCACCCTATGAGGGGCTCTGTTGTTCACAATAACAGAAACTCCTCCTGAGGCCCTGTCAACATTCTGAGAGTAGTTGTTAAACAGGGAGTAGTTTTTAAGTGTGATGTTATCTGTATTTTTCAAAAATGTTTCCTGAAGACATAGTACTGCAGGATCATGTTCGTTTAAAAGCAGAAGCATATCATGGTAGTTGGCTTTAAGTCCTCTACAGTTCCATTGTAAAATGGTGTTCTTCATTACATCTTTATATTAAAGATTCTGGAGCTAAGTTAGACCTTTCGCGCAGGTGAACTGTTTGTTATTTATCTGGAGGAAGTACGGGGGTGTATTTTTTGTTGTTAGGTCTGGAGCCTCTGCATCCATGTCCTCTAGGTCTCCAAACCTGTTGTGTAGCTTTATAGGGTCATCAGACACTTTTTGCTGCCTATTTGTTTGTAGCTTTTTCTTGCTATTTGGTGATTTTGGTGGTGGAGTATTGTTGAATGTTGTTTGCTTCGATGTCAAGTTTATCTGCGGTTTGTTATGGGATGTTTGAGTCGGAATGGGATTCAGGTGGGTGTGTTTGAGTGTGTGCGTCTTTCGTTGCCTTTTGGCTGCTCTTCACTACAGTTGAGAAGGATGGGCCGGAGAGTGATCTAGCTTGAACAAGCTTCCTGGCCTCTGGATAGGGAATGTTGAAGTATATTTAACCCTCTGGATTTCCTTCTCCTGTCTCCATATGTCGCATTCCTTTGAACTAGCATGGTGTTCCTTTGCCGTAGTTGACGCAATGCGTAGTCGCTTTGAACTCTGATTCCCGGTGGGAGGGGTCGCCGCATCGGCCACATATTTGGCTTCTAGAGCATCTGTCTTCATGATGACCGTATCTTTGGCATTTGTAACATCGGAGGGGATTTGGTATGTATACCTCAACTTTTACTTGTAGGAAGCCAACCTTGACCACTTTAGGTACTGTTGGCTTATTAAAGGTGAGTATAATAATGTTGGTGTTCTGCAGATTGTTGTTGTTTCGATACGAATTCTACGGACTGCAGTGACACCTTCATTTTTTCATGCCCTCGACAATTTCCTTGTCGCTGACTCCAGCAAGGTCACGGCAACGAATGACGCCTTTTGATGTATTAAGTGTAGAGTGGGCGGAGCAGGTTACTGGAATATCGTGAAAGGTCTTAATTTTCAGTATATTTTCAGTTTGTGCTTTGCGCTCACACTCTACAAGTAGGCCGCCTGATCTGAGCTTCTTGACACTTTTCGGCTTGTCGACTAATCCAAGTACAGTCTTTTCGACTATAAATGGCGACAATGTAGTAAGTTGTTTAGCTTCGTTTTTCGATTGGATGACCATGAAGCGAGGAGAGGATTCCAAACTACTAGATTCATCATCCGACTCTGATGATGATACCCAGTTGATAAAATTACCTTTGGTTGACCCTGAAGTCGCCAATTTCTACGGTCAGTAAAATTACCCCCCATTTGACCCGTTAAGCCACCGCCTTCTAGGAAGTCTTCTAATATTTGGGAAAGGGAAAGATATAGGAATAGAAAATAGGGGCAACGGTGGTATCAAAAGAGATACAAGGAGAAAGTAAAAGGAGGTGAGAGAGTTAATAAAGACTTCCTAGGGCTCGGTGTGACCAGCCGATTTGTCGAGACCGGGCCCATCTCGACCACCCGTCTAAGAGAAGTAGAGGCCAAAGTAGTGTGTTGTAACTACAAGGATACTTTCATCCCCCGACACGGGACGCAACCCACGGCAAACAGGTTGCCTCTACTTAGTCGCCTTGTACGACACGTGACGAGGCACGTCGGGCCAATTCTACAACCCCGCAGGGGGATTTATTTGCTTTAGTAATGAGTTTGAATAGTTGTTAGCTGTTCCGTGTCTGTCGTAAAGTCGGTTTGAAGGCTCTGTCTCGTTTGGAGCATATTTCGAACGAAATCACGAACCGGAATAAATTTCTTAATTGAAGCTAACCGTTGTCGTGCTAATTTAGTTTCCAGTGCTTCACTCAGCATTATTAATGAATGTACGATCTAAATCTAGTGATGAAGTCAGCAGTGAAAAATCCGAATATTGCTTCACCCACCCCAATTCACTACATTACTTCCGCATAGTGACAAACCATTGACAAAGTCACCATTGATTAAATTAACGTGCAATAAAATCGTCTATATAATTTTGTTCTATGTGAGTAAACACACCTACCTGTCTATAGAATTATGTTTAAGGTGAGTAAGTGCATACCGGACTGTTTCATACCTTGTAGTATTCATGTATGTATGTTGTGTTTACTGTGTTGAGATAATCAAAGAGGAATTTTCATTTTCGCTTATAATCTCTTTTATTGTTTTGATTTTCGAGTTAATTGTGCGTTTGAGTTCATATTGTTTCCCAAGTTCGTTTCTAACCTTTTCGACAGCAGTGAATAGCGGGACGAGCTTGTTGATGTCGTTACAGATTGCAAGGGAGTCATAAATAGCGTACTGAAGTCTCTTTATAAAGGAATAGAATTTTTATAACACATACCTGTTGATCCTAGCGCTGTCATCAATATCTTGAAATTCAGAAAAAATCTGATCACATTCTACTTTATCTGACAATTGAATTCCTTGATTTTCCAAATTTGAAATTTCGGTTATAATCTCATTGATATTTTCAGAATTCATTTACATGTAATATATTATATTTTTAATACAAAAACATATTTAATATATTTTTCAAAACAAAAATAAACAATAGCTATGATGAGCAATTATCATTCACTGGGTGCCTTATTTGGCTTTTGTGTCTTTCATAGGGTTCTTTTTCTTTGAGATTGTTTCTCTTTGAGAGATTTTTCTCTCTTCTTTTTTCTTTTTTGATTTTGAGATTTCTCAATCTCTTTGACCCTATGACGTTTCTTTTAGTCAATAGTTCATTCTGATCCATCATGTGGGGTTACCCTAGTGTGACATAGAGCTTTTGCATCCATGCTATTGTTTATTTTGAGGGCGTCATTGTTGTTGTACACCTCCCCCCAATAATTAATTTCCCGGGGGTGCAAAATCAAACCGTCACGTATTTGACGTGACGGGAAGTGTACACGAAGTACCTTTGGGCTGGCGCCCTCAATTATATAGAAAAACCTCGAAATCGGTACCGTCGACAATAATGCCTGCCACGAAATTCGAAAGATGGGCCCCAGGACGAGATTCCGTCTGTGTATTGTATACAATAGTCTTCGTATCTACAGATATGTGCTTTTGAATACGATATATGTGTATCAATCACCGTTATTCTGAATGCCGTGGCATATTTTCCGATATTTTTATCCACTTTGTTATTTTCGACAAATCAGTTATTGTTGTTGTTGTGGTTTTTCTTTCTATGTTAAAGAGGAATTCGGGTAGATCAAGGGCAATCAAGGTTGCGTTGTGCACTCCCGTAGTGTGTGGGGAATTGTATCAGTTTCTTAGTTTGAGGCAGAGTGCCGTTTTGTTACATTTTATTAGTTTGGGGTGTCAAAGATGCCATCCGATTGAGGTCAAATTGATATAATGATGACAACAAGAGATTGCCTTATGCGGAGAACTTCTACACGATGAAACATTAAACCACACAAAAAGCCATTATCCCAGATACGTGACTAAAACAAAAGAGTTATCGTTGTTTCAAACTAAACACACAAGCCTACACGAGTTATCCCAAGTCAGACGTATGTAAATTGAATTCTGTTTTGAAATTGTTTTAGAAAACTCCGATATGGTGATACTCTCTGCTACTCTTCGTACTGAGGGTTCGCAAATATCGAAATACCTACTGGCTTCATTCATTGATTGAAACACTGTTTCCTCGTTATTTTCTGTATTAAATGATTTTATTAGTTTTGCATTTTTCGAGTATTCCCCAGTCCCTCCCCATTTGGTATTCTGACTTTGTGTGATAGCTTGTACATTATCTAAAAAATTATCAGTTTTTATACCATTTATGTGATCAATAACAAAACCACCCTAGGTCAATCCATTAAATAACTCGAAGACGAATCGATGACAATAATAATTTTTCCCTCCGGCGCTAAATTTCAAATATCCTTGATTACTCACAAAACCGACTGATTTCTTCAGTCTGCGGTTTCTGACAATACCGTCACGAGATGCTTCATAATTGGTAATCACTGGATGTGGTTGCAATTCTTGGTTCATTTATATACTAAATACTATTTGTCTAATTAATTATATGGTTTAATTATACTTGAGAATCTTTCAATATAGTCTTGAGGTGTTCTTATGATTTTGTCAGGGACAGAGTCAGAGTCATTGATAGAGATTTTAACGGAATCTTTGATGGAGTTTTTAACTCTATTATCATAACAGCGCTTTAGCTCTCTGTATCGCTTACCACTGCAATTCAGACACAACTGCGATTTACCACGCAGAAATACGCGGACCTAAGCTTCCACAAAGAACGCTTTGTAAATGATATCCACAGAATTCAGTTCTGCATGATTTGTTACAAGCGGTTACTGATCCTATCATAAGCCATTTACAATGATTCATTATATAATAAATTTTTTATTTAAATACTTGTTTTAATTATAGCATGGAGGAGTTCGAGAGATTAGCGAAAATTACGCCTTTGAAAAATGTTGAATTCAATCTCGATAGAGTCTCCACTGATGTATCAAAGGGTCTAATAAGTCATAGAAGCATGTTGGGTAAAATCCGTGATGGTTTTAATGAATTCAAGCGCGATAGAGCATCTCACTGTTGGTCGACATTTCGAATTGATGCTATTGTTGATGCTACCATGAACGACGAAAGAGCAGCAGTGATAATCCCACATCTTGACAATAAAACGTATTTTGTTTAGAGTGAAATTCATTATCCGTTCAGAAAGGGGGAATTGGATTATACGCGAACCCATCCTGAAAAATAAAAGAACTGTCACTGTGAGTAAAGATTCCAAACGAGGAATTCTGACTGAAATTGACAAACCGTATTACGAGAGATCCTATCCTGTTACCGCGGATGTTTATGCAGTCTATCCAATAAATGATAAACCGAGTATTGAAACAATAAAACCCATGAAAGTGTCAGGGAGAATAAATTGTGTAGCAGAACGAATAATAGAACACTTCACAAATGCGCTGCGTGGAAACAAATTGACGGATCTAAGACACAAAAAAAAAATAAACGAATGGGGATTAACAGTGAAGGATATCGGGGCAACAATTCAAAATATATCTAAATTAGAAACATCATTAAGATTCCCAATAACCGTAATGACGGTAACAGGAGAGGTATTACACGAATCTTAATATAAATCAAATGGAGCTCTAATCAAAGTTATTAACCATAACGAACACGCGTGGACACCTGCGGTAACAATATTTCCGCGGGATAGAACTATAAAATATTACACGGAATATTTATTTCATTTTATTTACGAGTTTGGTAAAAACGATCCTGTGTCAGTGTGGTTACTTCACAGTTTTGAAGACGAAGGGTAAATTCGATCAATTTGTAAGACCCAATGGCGAATTATACCGTACTGAAGCCCTCCACAACGAGATGAAGAAACTAGCTAGTGGTTTTTCAACGGATTACGACGAACAATTATTAACAAACTGTTTTACAATACCGTCAGTTGCAACTCATTTCAAGAGAAAGAAAAATCTATGGAAACCAACACGCACAGAATTTCTCTCAGATATCGAATCAAGCTGCGTGGCATATAACCATGGTTGGTTATGGAATACAAAATAAGACCTTAAAAGTATTATTTCGGTTGATATGATTGTGTGTTATCCAGGGGGTTTTCTTGGGTACGGAGAATGCTTTGAGTACTTCAAAAGATTTGGACATCCCATACATGAGATGACCGGTGATGCGATTAATGGACCGCAACCTGATGTTGATCTCACCGGATTCACTCGTGTGATATCATTTGAATTAGCTAAAGGACTTCATCCATGCTGTTATGTTTGGTTTTGTAGACACATCTCTGAAAAGACTGGATGCCAATATTGTTATTACGGTATATGATTGATTCTAAAATGCTGATATCGCTGATTGTCAGTGAAGCAATTATATCATATCGATCGCAGACTGAAATCTGGTTACCACAAACGGATGTGGTGGGTCAGGAAAGATGACTCGTGCGATTGAATTATTTTGAGGGAAATCAAACATGATTGTTCTAACACCAACACACAGACTTGCAAGAGAGATGAAACAACGAGGAATTAATGCTTGCACTGATCACAGTTTCTTTCAATGGAAAGGTGACGAAAGGACTTCCGATCGAATGGGCGAAAAATCTATTCCTGAAATCATTATTTGGGATGAGCTATGCACAGTGTCGTTAGATGTATTATAAAGGTTTCTTGATTGGATATTGCTAGTGAATACAAAAGTGATAATGTGTGGCGCTCATGGTCAACCACCACCATTTGTCGGTTTGTCTCCACATGATTGGCTAAAGAGTTTTATAGACTATTATGTAGAAATTAATACCGATCATAGAACACTTAAAAATGAATTACGCGAGTTCAAGAAATTAATCAGATTACAACCGGATAGAATCCAATGTGAAATAGCGCGTGAAATAATTTCGGAAACCCCATTAAATGATGTCTGGGAAGCGTGGAGACCAAACGGTTTGATAGTGTAGAAAGATAGTCAGAGACACACTTCAGATGAATTTGTTTAACTCGCATAAAGAAAAATTTGCAACACTTCCAGTGCCGCTGTGTTATAGACCCAAGGATACACGAAGACAAAATATCGAAGTTGATATTCCTTTACAAAGTGAAAAGTTGATTTTAGTGTTAATTGATATTCTGTTAGTTGATATCAATGTCGTCGAAGATGCATTGCGCGCTGATAAATCCTCATGGAAGCTAGGATACGCAGCGACGATACATTCTTCGTAGGGGTTGACTATATCCGATACAATTGTTTGGATCATAGATAATAAGATCGAGTGGTCGAATTTAGTTTGTCTTGCGGTGTCCCGAGTACGAATAATAAATCAACTTCGAAGATTTTGTTTTTAGAGGTTCTGCTTGTTTGTATCGACTCGCAACATCAACTACAGTTAGCGCACACTTGTAAACACCATCATGCGGTAGAAATATGTCAGCCTGATGAACCTCATTAGATGCGCTGGCATCAAAATGAGAGTAGTTAGTTTGTTTAGGCGGTGGTAGAGAAATTTACCATATCGCCTGTTTGGATAACCAATCAGCTGCAGTGTTATTTTTCACCTTTGCGGCGCTAGCGAGTTTACTGATCGCTTCTTTACCCCTCCAGTATCCTCTTGGAGAATAATAAATAGATTCCATGATGTTATTAATAACCAGCCCCCAACATCAATTTTCTTTTCATCGCCGATTTTATCAACCATGAAGCCAATTTTTCCTTGAAGGATTTATCAGTGCGATATGTCTGTTTTGCAGATTACTGCTTTTATAAGCAACATCATGAGCATGACACGCCTTATCAATAGCGTTTATTGGATGCTCACCGGGTCGCGGTTGGTTTTGATCTTAATGCCTGATATCGAGTCTCGTCCCGCGTCCACAATAACTATATCCTGGAAGGTGTTTTTCTCCTGGATATTTTGCCCATGGTTTCCTGGGAGTTTTACTAATTTGGCTGTAATATCACGTCCTCGTTTTTTTAAAAATCATCTGCAGATTTCATAAAAACAAATCGAAATTTTTTGTACCACATTGGACACACTTACCAGAAAGTGCTGAACTGTTATTTTTAGTTGCAATCGTCGTCAATTCGTTTGTGCTAGTACGCTTCTTACATTTCACACAATACAGATCCGTAATTTATTTACAATAACATGAATGTAATTGATTTTTCGGCGACAAAATTACGAGAACCAGTTAAACACCATGCAGCGCTACCGAATGATATTCGCATGATTATAATCGGACCATCTGGAAGTGGCAAGAAACATCTGCTACCTAATTTGATAGTGAGATGAATGAAATGGTATAAACTATATTTGATTGATTAGCGCAGACGATCAGCGATGTTACGAGGTGTTAAAGGATTTTAACGAGAAAGAAAAATCGGAGGTATTTATAAAAATACCGATGTGATATATATATATATATATATATATATATATATATATATATATATATATATATATATATATATATATATATATTTATCACTCAATAATACACTCAAATACCAAATGTGGTCAGAGATAACTGCAATATTCGTGCTGTATTCAACGGAGTTGACACATATACGCTACGAAATATTTGGCAAACTTGGTGCGGCGGTGATATGGATTATAATCTCTTTAGAAATTTCCTTAGTCACGCTCAGTCAATTCCACATGGATTTGTAACGATAAATTTGCACGTCCCGAGATCAAGATATCGTATCAGACTTTATCAAATATTCGGTTGAAATCCTAAAAGGGTTTTCATCGTAAAAATGATTTATAACCTCATAGAAGCTGGGAGGGTGCAACAACGACTTTGCGCCCCCAAAGGAAACTTTTTAGACGATTTTGGAGGAAACCTTGGTTTGCTAAATGGACGCTATTTTTAACGATTTTGGAGGAAGCCTTGGTTTACCAAATGGACGCCTCAATAAAAGGTTGTCCGATTCGCCCTCCCTGCTGCTGGTGGCGATGGCATCGCTGGCTTTCGCTCCGATGTTATGCATGGTACCAGTAGCACACTTGTCACCTTTGTCCTGGTGGACGACCGGATGCGTGGTCCTTGGGACAAAACTAATACATTTTCACACAAGTCTTGAGCTATATTTGGATTTGCTATAATGTAATTAAGGCCACACGGTTTGTTAAAACTATAGGTCTTAAAATATGCAACAGACATAAATCAAACCAACAATTGAATTACAATTCAACAAGCAATTATTTCCCCAGAATACAAAATGAAAATTCAAATTAAATTACAAATAATTATAGATGTCCTATTACAAGTCAGAAAATAATGCTTCAAAAAATTTCAATTTCCTTGAACGTTTTTGATATACCAGACTCCTGGTGGCCTAGTGGTTAGAAAATCAGTCTCTGATGCAGGACGTTGTAGGTTTGAACATTGGCCGAGTCATAACAAAAACTTAAAAATGTTACTAGCTGCTACCTCGCCTGGCGTTCATCATTAAGGGGTTAGAGTTAGGATTGGTCGGCCAGGTGTCAGGATAATGTGAATGGGTGGGTTTATAAACACAAAACACCCTGATATACCAGTAGCCTTGAATGTCGTGGTATTTCAATGATGCAATAAAGAATGTCTTCCAATGAATTCACAAAGTCCAAGTAATGTATTTAACCAAAGTCAGTGCGTAAATCAAATGAATTATTTAAATAATTACCTCGAATAATGATTTTAACAACACAATTGTAATCTAAGTTTTGCTGCAACCCATCTTAAACACAACTAATTTCTTTATCAACTCCCAATTAAATATAAATTTTCACTTGACCAAAAACAGACAAAAATGTGTATCATTCCGACAATAAAAAACGGCTTAATTGAAAGCAATGCTTGATCTTGAAGCTCAAACATAGTAATATCCTTTTCAAAACTCACAATTTATGTACAAATGTCAGGTATGCAAAAAGCTTCAGAATCCACAATCTTGGATAAAAGTCAAGCGCAAGGTATATAAAATACATAACAGGTGTTAAACTGTTGTACTTAGTTTTCGTTAAAACCTGTTGATTCACAGAACTATTATATTATTGTAGCTTTATCACTTCAGTTTTGCTTACACTGAATGCGTGACCACTTACATGAATGATGTTAATTACTTATCATTGACTGTGGCATTAGTGCTTATCATTTGCATACATTCGAATTACATAGTCTGTGATCACTCTTTTGGAATAGAGAATTAACTGTTGTTAGAAGGAGTCCTGTTTTAGATGCTCAGGTACATATCCAATGACGCTAATACCAAGCCAAATGTTTTGATAACACCACTGTCCATAGCCATCACCAAGTGTGTAGTTCATGTCAATCTTTTATTTAGTTTTTTGTATCAGCCAGTCACTTCTGAAATTTCATAAGGGCTAATGACGTAAGTAAGGATATTTATTCTATGTGTTATTTTACTCATCATGCGCATACTACATAATACACATTAGCAATAATAAAACTATGATTTAATGTCAAGTTACTACGTTTGTTGGTGTGTACATTTGTATTGGTTTCTGTTTTGCCGGTGTGGGGTGGACATCATGGATACCCCTAGCCGGTCCGAACTTTAATGGGGAAGGCCTTTGTAATGTTAATTCATCGTGGTTTTCAGAGTCAGTACTAAATGACCTTGGGAAAGGCATGTGCAAATTAAGTCTAGGCCCAAAGTAAATACAACGGGCCCGACGACAAGTCCGATACGTTGTGGTAATGGTAGCTAAGCATTGAGCCATATACTGCTTATGGGTCCATATCCTTTCCGTTGTGGTTACGGATGGAAAGCATTAAGACGTACAATTGATGCCATTCTGGGGGTGGGGGTGTATTGTTTCTAAAAAAGGTCACAGTCAATTCAAAGGGAATAAAACATTTGCAAACTATGTCGCTTGTTTAGGGCCTCATAAAAAACGCATTTTGGTATACATATACAATTAAATGATTGTATGTTTTTTTAATAGAATATAATAGAATATAAGCAAATATTCTTAAGTGGACCATCCTTAATGTGCATCATTAGGTAGACCAAAACATATCTTAGTAATTATACAAAGCATAACAATAATCCAAGGATTCTTCAAAGTAGTCAACATTTATACGCTTTTTACGTATTAAATCTTCAGTTTATGGTCTCCGAAATGATGCAGTTTGGCATAGATATTTTATAAATAACGGTCTTCATTAAGCTAAAAGTTATGAATATGCACTTCTAAAAGCAATTTTACGTACACCATCCTAAATTTGCAGCGTTAGGTAGACCAAATCGTATCTTAATAATTATAAAAAAGCACTGAACTATCTACTAAATATTTGTTGAAGTAACAAACATTTATATCATTTTTACAACTCACGTCTTCCGATTAAAGTCTCCCAAATTATACAGTTTGGCATTTTATATATTATATCTTCAGTTTCAAGTATCTTAGGTGATTAGTTTGGCATATATATATATATATATATATATATATATATATATATATATATATATATATATATATATATATATATATATATATATATATGTATATATATATATGAGAGAGAGAAATGGAGTGATGAAGATAGAGAGAGATTGTGATATAGAGATAGAAAGAGATAGATATATATATATAGAGCGATAGAGAGTGATTTGGCTTTTTATATAAATGTATATATATATATATATATATATATATATATATATATATATATATATATATATATATATAGAGAGAGAGAGAGAGAGAGAGAGAGAGACAGAGAGACAGAGAGAGACAGAGAGACAGAGAGAAAAAGAGAGAAAGACGGATATATAGATGTATAGAGACAGATTGAGACAGACAGTCGTATATGTGGCTAAGTAGGTAGGTAGACAGAAAGACAACCAGATCGAAAGACCGACTGACAGACAGACCGACATTGAGACATGCAGAGCAACATACTTACATACATAGAGACAGGCAAACATTCAGTCAGGAAGACAGACAGACTTTTAAATAGATATATATATAGAGACATATAGAGTGGCGGAGATACTGATATAGAGAGACAGGCAGAGACATACACATATACAGACATGCAGACAATCAAATAGTTTAGATCAAACAAGTAGATATGTTAAGCTATTCTCAATTTAATAAATGGTACTGATTATGAAAGCATTTACAACATAATAAAAAATACTGAACTTCCAAATTTATTTTCCTATGTTTTCATTGTTTAATATTTATGCTGCATTTATTTACGACCATATTTACTTAAATGTGATTTCCATGTTGTTATCTGAAACGACTGGCCACATAATTAATTCGATTTTATCTTCTTTAAAACGACACTGAAGCAAAATCTGTATTGTACATATCGTGAAATATTCAATATAAGGTGGGATTTAGCAGTTTTGGTTAAAAACGATGCAGACTATTTGTTCGACAGTGACAATATTCGTGTCATGTATAAAGTATACGATTGGAAACACGAATTGGTAAATGGGAAACATAAGAGTAGACATATCGTTTTCGGCTCAGATGATAGAAATTAATTTTGGTGACAAAAGCATCATCTGATATGTATGATACAAATGAGACTGTTTAAAACATCGGCAGTAGTTTGTTAAGCGTCAAGATTAATATTCATGAGGTTCTCTTGATAGTAAGCAAGCGTATTTGTTAATAACAATGGCATTCAAACTCGAACATAGTAATAACACTGAACGTATTAGTAAATTGAAATAGGGGGAAAAATCGTGTACATATGTACATCGTATGATTTAGTCTAACACGAGTAAATATGATGTGCATACCTTCATTCACAAAGTAGCTTCCACAGAAAGAAATTTTTACATTATGTGTTCACTTCACGTATTGCCATGGGTTTGAAATAATTTTAAAGCATTGTCAAAACAGATGAAACATTCTGTCGAAAAGGAATGCATGTTGATAGAGTATGCTTTTGTCTTTTAATAGTTTATAATATAACAATCTTTATGAAGCAAATATCCGTAAGCGATGACTTTTAAAGGAAACTCTGCATTAAAAAATTCATGCAATACAATGAATTTTAATAATCAAGACCTACTATCTTTAATTTCTAATAGTGAACTCGCTTTATTTAATTATAGGTGCTTTTAATGTTTATATCGCGTCAAAATATTTGTTGAAATTATGTATTCCTCATAATCTGTATTTTGGGATTGACACTTCTAATATCAGTTCTAGTTCTGTTATGTATTCGCAAGATTTAATGTCTTTCTTATCGCTATAATATTTGGATTTATATACTTGCCTGGAATGTATATTAACGTTAACAGCATTTATGTTATTGTTGTTTATCCTTATTGAAGTGATTCATGCAGATATGTATTTGTTTTAAGAGCAGCTTAGAAAGTCCAATCGCCAATGTGAGGAAGATTTTTAAGTGTGATTGATAATGTTAAGCGGACTATTTTTTAAAAAAAATAGTTTTATTTATTTAAGGAAATGCGGTAGGTCATTATCTACAATTTCAAACAAATTCATGTTTTATTTGACACAATTATGAATCATCTCGTTCATTCATGTAACACCACATACTGCTTTGACGAAATGAAAACTGAGTCAGAAATCCTAGCAAAAGAAAGTTACAACATCGAGAACATCAGTATTACTTCTACTTCATTTAATTATAAAACTATGATAATATAAATACATTTTAACTTACAAATTTAGTATCATATCAGTATATGTTCTACGTCAACTGTTCCTGAGTTATCAGCTAAACAATTTTTTAGGCGTGAAACAGCACCAAAGGGTGGGCTAAAAGTA
Source organism: Unio delphinus (assembly GCA_029339505.1). Classification (NCBI taxonomy): domain Eukaryota; kingdom Metazoa; phylum Mollusca; class Bivalvia; order Unionida; family Unionidae; genus Unio; species Unio delphinus. The sequence goes on along the minus strand of JAQISU010000314.1, from coordinate 184,068 downwards.
ATGAGACTGAAGCAATCTGGAAATGTCACTAACAATTGACATATAATTAGTTACAGAAACTTCACTATACTATTCAGTTCATATACGAAAAAAAGACATCTTCTAATGTAATTCAATGTCCTCTGTACAAATCGTTGTACAGGTATTATAATGTAGTATTAGGATTCAATTGAAAGGTCTGAAGAAAATCAATGAATTGCTTTATTGTTAATATTCATTTCTGCCTGAAAGTCCTCCAACAATAGTTTGATCGCTACTCGTCGGCACTAGTAGAGGTGGAGGGAATACCAGGTTTATGCCATTTTGATGAAAGAACAATTATGAATTCTCTAAATATCTGAAAAACGGTTGTGGACGCCATTAGATTACACCATGTAAAGAAATGCTTGTTTTGTCCATAATATTAAGATATCGTTGAATGGACAATATGAATATCGATGGACCAACATAAAAATTAAACATTTGCATCAACGTCAGGTTCTGTCTTTGATATTGCCTGAAAACACCTACACATTTAATTGAAATATTCTTTTTACATATACCTGTTCAAAAATGTCAAGACGTTATTTGCAACTTTTGATTTGCACGAAGATCAGAACAAAATAACAAATATTCATCAGATTGGATCTTTTGAAAATTGTATCGAAATTTTAAATACTGTATATTTTGTCTCGGTTAAAGTACAAAAGTGTCGAAATACAGGCCATACATTGAATGAGATTGTAAATTTGGTAAGAACACAGCTTCAGAAATTATCAGAATGTATCGGTTTAACAAAACGTATACATTAATTAAAGAAAATATAAAGCGACGTACCGAAATAAAAAGAACATAGTAAGAGGACAAACATTCACTCGTGCATGCTAAATATATAAAACAGTTACAAATGAGGCATGCTCCTAATGTACAAAACAGTAACCCGGTTCAGCTCGGCATAAATCCGTTATCTAGGTTTTCAGTATAACATAAATTTGAACAGTCCGAAGAGAATTAGACTTTGAAATTTTGAACGATTACACAATTGCAACAAGATAACCGGGTGGCAGTTCTAGGATTCACAACATAACACTTTGGACATATATATAAATACAATGTTTGATGATGGATGACTTGAATGAACAATTAAAGTATGAATATTAACATAATAACTCACAAATGTAATAAAGAAAACTACAAACCGATCGTCGGTTTACCTTTCTGGCTCTAGTTTCTCACTTTCTATGTATCTCTCCTTCAGCCTCTGACCCCTTTCCGTAGCCTGTTCTTCACAAACATTTTTAAAGGTACTCCGCCTCGTAGCAAAAATGTTTACCCAGTTCTACCAAGTAATTTCATTGATGACATTTTCCAAAGTTTGATGTGAAAAACTTAAAGTGCAGTATTATATAAAATGCGTGAATACTATTTCTTCAAACCGTATATTTTCCTTTATCGAAATTTGTACAAACAGTAAAGTAATAAAGTAGTGCTATTTGTCAACTTGACCTCACTGTCTTGTCAAGCGCTTATGAAACACACAACATAGTATACAAATGTAATGAAATAATTTTAGTGCTCCATTCAATCCGAAATGATTCTACTTCTGACACCACTGTAAAAAAAAGTCGGATAGGATTTTTTTTTGATTTACAACATATAAGATATGGCGATGGTATAAATACCATGTTTAATAATGAATGACTTGAATGATAAATTGAATTATGAAAATGAGCGTGTATATGTATTCCAATTATTGGATTATTAGCATAATAACACAAACGTAGCACAGAAACATACAAACAAATTACTCTACAAAAGACAAATACAACGCGTGAATGTTTCACAGTGACTAGACAATGGAAAGATGGATCTAGTTTACTCAGCTAACAAACTATGTAATATTTTACTCATGTAGTAAAATGAATTCATTCAAGAGTGAAATTATGCAAATTCAAAAGGACATATATAACATATCATTCCAGTCCCGAAAGATACAGTGGGTTTATCGAACCCAAAAAGGAGCCCACGGCTACCTGCAAGGAGATACACTCCGTTGTCAAAACACTTTATTTTATCTCCACGGCTGCTAAAGTTCAGTTTTACAGCGCTACAATTCCTGTGGGTGGCTTTACAGCTTGTTCTACGTAGACCTAGATTCCTCCAATACGTGGAACGCTCGGGTCCCTCTAGTCACAATGGACACCACCGGACAATACCGGGCACTCCAGATACTGGACACTATGTATACGAGACAGCTGAAAACATTCAATACCGTTTACGTTAAATTACACAGGCATAACAACGTAATAAAGTTATACCTGGTAAGTTACAAATAATTACAAAACAACAATTTCAAAGTAAAAAACAGCCTTGCTTGATAATACTCCTCCTGTACTAAACATTACTTAAACATGTAACCTTATATTAATAATATACATCCTTCGCTAAGTCGTAAAATGAATATAAGCATGGGCATTATTCTACGTAAACCAAAGCTACAAATCATAAAAAAGTGACGTGGTAGAAAAATAGTGTTATCGGATATTCGATAATTGATTTAAAAATATCTAGTTTTATATGTAGAAGGGTACGAGTCCTTCTTGTAGACGGAAGACTGACAAGAATGATGTAAATAGCTTTACATGCGGTGAGGTATTTATGCACATATATTGTCTGTGCAGTGAAGGCATTCAGTCCATCGCATCAAAAACACTTTGCACGTGCGGCAAAAGATAAACCCAAACTCACTATTTTGCAATACGACACAATATGCTGTAATCACCCTCTCGAATCGTTGTACGTCAAATATGAAGTTCTAGTACACGAATTCAATAAATAAAGGAAAAAAGGTTTATACAATTCCGTGACACTTTATTGCTCAAAAAAAGAAAGACTTGTAAATTATACTGGCAAACCTGGATAAATGAAAATGCGAGTCGAATACTAGATATTTATTGAAGAAATTGTTATACTCTAGATATAATATTACCCAAATACATACTCATTTATATAATACATTATTTAACACTGTCTCTTTTCCACAAAACTGTTCAAATTATAATAACAAATTGTTATGCAAGATTATATACGTAGTCCAACCAACTCTAAAAGGACATGTCTGCAGCCGGTTTTAAGCTAGGTATTTACAATTGATATGAATAACATTATATGGTTGTGTTGCTCACATTTAATTCCTAGGAGAGGAACATTTTGAAACAATGTTCACACCTTACACATTAATAAATACATATCTAAGAACAGAGTGCAAGATCAACAAATATCGTACAGAGAGAAAGCAAGGCGTATAAAGCATTATAAGATTTTATACGTCATTCTCAACATTTCACGTTAATGCGAAGCATTAACTGTACGGAATGGTTCAAGTACTTTTCATAATTTGTCATAACATATTATATGATGACGAGACATTCAGATACATGAAACAAATTAATATTCTCCGTGACAATCTTAACAATAATGTACGTGTAGAATAGCGCTGTAAGAAATTTAAGTTTAAGTACAGTTTTTAGGTGTTAATGATAACTTTTTGAACACCTTGAAATATATTGTTAACATTTCTAGCGTATAATGTCAATACAAGTTTTTTTTCTCATATACATATTGCAGTGCTTAATAGCAACTATGTGCGCACATATTCACAACGAGGGTGTAAATATATCTGAAAATGACAGACTAAATAACCATTTACCAGTCATCGGTGAATTATGCACGTGCAGTCGTGTTTAGAGCACAATCTTTGACTACTTTCCCTCACGTAATATTTCCGACAATTGCGTTTGTAAAATATAGTGAAAAGGGTAAAATATTTCTTCATCCAAATGACGTACACACAATAATGTATATGTATTATCACAACTGAAATGGTGTTTGTGCATATTTGTTGACTTCATATCTATTTTCCTCAAAGGGCGGAGGTGGAGCGCCAACTACTATAAATTACTTGATGTCGATTTAGTGCTAATATATGCTTGACCCGTCAAGGCATGATTATGTTCTTGAATTTTATATTTATTGAACAATGGATACAAATCAGCAGCAATGAGTAACACTCCCATCCCACCCACCTGCCCTTTCATCGTCTAACCGAATCTAGTTTTGCAGACAGCATCTATACTTCCTACGAATCGATCGGACTAATTTGAGACCACGGGAAGACATGGAATCAAAGATATATGTGTATGGCTGTATTTCTTCGTTCTTCTGTTACTTGACACATTTTTCACATTCAATCAATATAATGAACCTATTGAAACAAATTCTAATAGAGTTCGCGAAATCTGTCAGTTACTGAATACGCTGGACCAAGCCAATTTATCACAGCACAGGTCATCATTACTGAGGTGTTTAGTTTGAGGAAAAATGCCAAACTGCGGTATCTATAAAACCATGTGAGCACAACATCTTTTTTGCAGATTCTGTTTAATATACTGTTACTTTCATAATTCAGTTACCAAAACAAAAACAAACAACAAAAAAGAAACAACTAACAAAACAAATTGGAAGTGAAATGCGTAGAAACCTTTATCCTCGTCATTTTAAATCTTTATATAAGCAATACTGAAAAGATACCTTGACGAAACATATACTTTATCAGTCAAACATAGCTTCACAAACGTGCATGCATTCGTTTGAGCCTTTATCGATGTATGACGTTCTCTCTATCCCCTTTTGAATCGTTGTATGCATATTCAGCGATGGTCGTTATATGGTTTGTATAGGAATATAAACTTTCCTGTTGTCATTGTAATTAGAGGAGAATATATTTCAGAAACGCTTGTTTACTATGCTTGTTTTGCCTTAATGATTGTATACCCTGGACTAGGTTCCATATTTGTTGCTTGCAATTTAGGGGATGACATCCACAGAGTATGTGCATTTATTTTATATTGCATAAAGATCACAATTCTATCTAATTTCTTAAGCCAACAATACAGTATACAAACATATCGTTATGTTTGTATTGATTAAAATACATAGTCTATATCACAACAAATCATAATAGAAGACGTGCTGATGGGATAAAATATTCAATGAAACATAAAAAGAGGCTTGCGTATTACAATATATAGTGATATTTGCATATGCAATATGCGATTCGTTCTTGAATTAAACAGACTGAAATTAATTTCCTGACACCGATGGTGTTGTGCAGGAAATATGTGATTACGTACTCATTATTCTTATATCTATTGTACACATCCATCGCACCTAAAGCAAATCACCTTCGCAAATATAAATTATGATTCGTCATAACAGCTCACAGAAATGTTAATAACGTACAGAGAGAACAAGTACAGGTACGTACATTTACTTGGTTGCAGGAAGATAAATGTACCAAATATGCAACAACACACACACACACACACACACACACATATATATATATATATATATATATATATATATATATAATCACTTATCATGTTTTATATTTGGCTAATTATACAAGGAGGCAAGTCAGTCAAGCACGCTGACATATAAACAGACAAATAACCAGTCAACCAAAACACTAATAAACCAAAGTTTTAAATGTTTTGACAATGTTTCATTATTCGTTTCTAGAAGCAGCGTCTTTGTATTAATCATCAGCTTATTCTTGTGAAGACATTGCAACTGGCACGAAGATATATGAGAGTATCTATCAATGTTTCTTTGTTAATTTTGAAGAATTGTACGTGAAGATAACTCAAGATATAACCAGACTGTTCTATGACAAACCAACGAGCACGTTAGTGCTGAATAAGGTTTTATTTACACCCTCCCTACATTTTAACTACTGACATGTATTGATGCAATTTTCTGTTTGGGAACTCGATTATAATTATAATATAAGGGGTTCAAGCGGAACTCCAGTAGCAAAGGCCGCATTGAGTAATGTTACTTCTTGACAACTTAAAATGTCATAAATATGATACATTATTATGTGGTCAGTATAGCTATTCAATATATGATCTTACTTGTGTTCAAGACAAAGTACATATAAATGCATATTATCATATAGTGCTTCCTTATTTAGGGTCTCTGACAGTCATGAACAATGTACGTTTCATAAGCAGGGATTGAAGGAGTATAACAGAAGTGAAACCATGTGGGTTTGGGACTAAATTAACAACACAAACACAGTGCCTGTGAATTACGAGATGTGGGCCTTGTACGATAAGACGATGACACAGAAAGTAAATGAAAAAATATATATATTATAAGCGACACTCGCACACAACCTACACACATTCACAATATATATATATATATATATATATATATATATATATATATATATATATATATATATATATATATATATATATATATATATACATACATACATGCGGTATATTATTTCATTAATCATACTCTCTGCTAAGGAATTGTCATCGTAAGTATTTGTCAGTTATTTCACAGCTGTGTTAATCAGGTCTTAACATTCATTCACAATCCTGCAAACTTGTTCAATTTACAGACGTTCAATGCTTGCAAGACACTGACGTTATCAATTAGCCTAGACAAAAACGCTGAGCTGTACAAGGAGGTTAAGATCTGCACAACTTTTTGCTATCACACAATCAATGAAAAGTATTCATATTTAAAGTATCCTGATGACGCTATTGTGATGTACACATTCCTTGTTCAAACTATCGTCACATTTTAACAGTATCGTGCCAAAGCCACCCACTGGTCTTAAATAATCCGACGTTTTGAAATTGACAGCTGGAAAAGGCTTTTGACATTCCAGTGTTTTACGTGTGACACTATGAGAAAGAAAAGACAAATAATGAACTGTACGTTTGACTGAACCATTTTCAGGTAGATATTTTTGTGGAGTGTCTTAGATTTTGTTTGTTTTACAAAACACGTAATGCGTTACAGTCGCCCATAAAAAAATTTTGAAAGCTATATTCATATAATTATTATAGAGATAAGATTTTTTCACACCTAAAACCAAATGGTAATTGTCCAATATCATTCTAGCTGAATACCATGTAAAATATTAAACATTTAATCCTTGCGTGATCTTATTGTTGTGAACTTTACAAATCGCATGATAGGCTCTGCATTGTGGCAATTGTATATGGTGCGCAAAATCCAGGAGACAGAAACAATTTCAGAAACAATTTAAACAACAATTAGCAATTACATTCTTAAACAAAGACTATGCAATAGCCTTAATGTAGGTTTAGGAAGTAACTTTTAATGTACATACAATGTGTAATATATTACAAAAGCATTAGGACCTTTGACTAGTGGCATTACATTAATCTGCAAATAACATATTAACTTAAGTAAACATTCCATTCTGTTATACTTTAAATGCATATGTTTTTACTAAATCTTTGTACATGAATGATAAAGCCTCCCAATATTTATACATGAGTCCTGGTGTCCAACTGTAAGCCGCCAAATATGTGCATGGTTTCTCTGCCTGGAAACATTTTAGAGCCATGTCTTCATTGTTATTTACGTTTGCAACAAAATGAAAAGAAACGTTACGTATTTGATTTGGAAGAACACCAAATAAATAGAAATCGTCTATCCAGTAAAACGGTGTAGACTTTGCTGCTTCGTACATTTCGGGCACAATGTCTCTACGTATCAGAACGAACGCACCAGCGCAATATTGTAGTGGACTACGTTGGTATCCTGGAAAATAATCTGAATCTACGGCAAATTTTCCGTCTCGAGCAATAGTTTCGTTTTTAAGTAATCGGCAAGCAACTATCCTTTGTTCCGCTTCTATTTTAGGCAACAGTTCTTGAATAACGAGAAAGATATTCACAAAAATATCATCGTCAATTTTAAAAATAAATTGTGCATTTTTACAATATGTATCTATCCATCTATAACCAAGAATTCCCTTATGAGTGAGGTTATGATAATCGTCAATAAAATCACCTTGTATAATGTCTTTGAATTGTTCACTTTCTTGTTTGAGAGCTTTTTGAATAAAATTGGATTTTTCTCTTCCTACCAGAAATACGATCCGAGACTGTTGGTTTTTCAACAATCCTGGATTAGCCCATGTCTCTCTGAGTGCTTTCCGACGGTCGAAATGGTGCACCGATGTATGTACCATTATCAAAAATGTAAGATTTTCCGCATTGTTGCATATATTTGGGTTATTGAGGAGGAAGCCAGAATTAAACGTCAGTGGATAAAATGTGTAGTTGGTATATTTTATTCTTTCTCCATTGTTCTTTGTAATGATAAATGGTCCTGGAGATCTTCGCTTTACTGGATATGGTATCCACGCGTATTTTCCTGGAATCATTATATCATCGTGTAAAGGTATTATTCCATCAGGTTTGCCATTTTTTTCAAAATATGTAACTTGATCTCTGAGCACATTTTTCAGGAATCTTTTATCGGAAAACGCCTTTTTATTCCTGATGGAAATCCATGCAACATCTTTGTATATAATTACAATTATAATTAGGACTGCAGCAAGAAAACTTAACTTCCGATTGGTTCGAGTGGGCATGATTTCCATTTTATTCGATGCATATCTAAACTATCTGAAAAAAACAAAAGGTGTTTTCATATAAAGAATACTAACAATTCCGCTAATATAAACCGTCAAGTATAAGTAAACGGGAGGCAAGGTTTAGTTACAGTTGCATGCACTGTAGATCGGAAATGAAAAGTATAAAATAAGTAAGAATGGACATTCCTATTGACGTATATCAATATAATGAGATTCTATAACCCAAAAATATTTTTTTCTTGAATGATATGGAAATATACTTGTTACAAAAAAATTGTTAACAGAACAGCAAGATGAATAGCGAGATACATGACATACGTCACAGATACCACGATTACAAGCAGCCACATTTATATCAGATATTTATCAGTATTAGCAGCAGGGAGGGTGAACAGACCATTTTTATAGAGCCCTTAGTTTAACAAAATAACGTTTATTGTAATTCAGCAATTTATTTTCCACGTGGTGAAAAAAAACAACCACGTCACGATTAATTAACCATATATTTGATCTAGTCCGATTAGTTGTGTTGTTACAAACCCATGAGGGGTCGCTTGAACAACACTAAAGACATTTTTGAATTTGTTAATGTCTATGTCACCGCAGCACCAGGTTTGATAAATATATCGTAGCGTATACGTGGCAACTCCATTAAACACCGCGAGGATATTACAATTGTTTCGGATCACCTTTGAGATTTGGGTGTATCGTTGAATAACATATATCGTTCAGAGCTTCATCTATATCAGTTAAAAATTCAATAATATTCTCTCCGGTTATCTCCGCTGTTCACTCGTTATAATCTTTTAATATTGTATAACAGCGTTGAACGTCTACACTTGGTGCTATAAAAAACATTTTATCCCTTTCCGTCCACTTCATTATCAAATTAAGTAGCAATTGTGTTTTACCACTACCAGACGGACCAATAGTAATCACTCGAATTGAAGTTGGTAACATCGAATGATTTTTGCACTCTCTTGTTTCTTTAACGCGTAAAAGTCAGTAATTTTCATTAGATATAACGTAAATATATTATGGATTTATATTGTGTGAAATGTAGTTCGCGTAAGCCGACAATTGACTTAGCTCCTGTTGAACAAAAAATAACCTAGAAGCGATCACCGGCAATTGTTCACAATGCCGAATAAAAAAAAATCGATTTGTTAGTATAAATAAACGGAGGTGATATCACCGCCAAGTCAATAAAGCTCCCAGTCCTTGGGCAAAATAACCAGGAGAAAAACACCTTCCAGGATACAGTTATTGTGGTCCGGGAGCTCGATTAGATATCAGACTTGATGATGTAGATCAACGCCGACCCGGCGAATATGCGATAAACACTATCGATGAATCCTTTCTTGCTCAATGTTGTTGCATATCGATGTAATGATCTTCAGCAACGATACATCGCCGATGTTAAATTAATCCATGCGTTTAATTCTATTCCTGATAAATCCTTGTAGGAAACATTAGCTACATGGTTGATAAAAACGGCTATGAAAACTAAATTAGTCAAAAGGTACTTATGTCGGATTAAAATACTGATCGAGGTTTTTCATACCTTGATATTCTTTTTTAAACATTTTGTTAGTATCTATATCGCATGTTAGTTGTTTTATCTCCGAGCTGACTTGTTTGTTTTCGTTGATAATTTTGTTAATGATGTTTTGTTAATACTTTATCGTTGTATTGTTGTTTTTTGACCTCGGTTGAGTATTCATCGTTGGATTTTCTCAACGCAGTTATCACGTCATGATACTCCTCATTGGATTCAACGCGGAAATTTCCTGTTTGTAATCAGCTTCGGCTTTCTCCACCGTAGATCGTAGTTGATCACGCGTCTCGGTTAGCGCTGACCCGGCACTGATGTCGCTGCGGAGACGAATTGAAAATCCTTGAAATTGCTAGCAATTTACGATTTGACAAACAGACTAATGTGTAAAACCTCACCTCGTAAATCAATTAGATTGTTGGATTGGATTGGAGGTTGAAATTAATTCTCGTTAACGAATCATTATGACATCGCATATACACTGGATTAGTTGGATCCTCAATTATTAAAAATCCGGGTGGAGCTTTTGGCGCAAACGAGTATACAATATATCCCTGCTGGGCTTGATTTGATCTTTCGAGATTTATTTGGTAACTTCCTTCGATAACATCACATACTAAATTCACTGCAATCACCGAGGATATATTGTTTTGAGGAGCGATATATCGCCCACCACCTTCTGGGTCATTATTATGTTTCAGGATGGTTGAACCCTTGCGATATTGCCATTGTTATTATACTCATGTTGTTTTTCTAATTTTTACATCGCGGAATCATAAACACGTACCATCGCTGAAAACTCACTATCGGATATTAATGTGTCATCGAGGGAGGACGATATCATCGAGGATAATTGGGATTTAGCGGTTGACACAACATGGAACTTAACTACGTAATCCTGCAGTTTGCGCTGGCTGCACGATGATATTTCTTTTGTTATAATCGAAATTATTACCGCAATTGTTGTCGTCGCTGATATACAAATTGGAACAGCTATCTGGGCAAACATTGTCACCGAGGAGAGTATAATACCAGCTCCGGTGATTTACACCTGATACCGAGTACACGGTAACATAAACTGTGGTGATTCTTCGTCGATATTTTTTTATTTTTACTTGATACTCCTCAGTGAGTGTTTTGGGTTTAGTTTGAAATTCTCTGACCTGATCATAGTGGTATTGTTGTGACGTTGCCAATGATGACATTTTATTTATTATAATATATTTCAAATTGCTGGCGTTAAATTCACTAGTGTTAAATTCTCTAGCGAATTCAATTCAGTTGTTTACTTAAATCCGCTACGAATTCCACATACCATGTTACTGAAATCCTAGCAAATTATTATCAGTGGATGCTATTGTGAATCGTTCAGTTGTTCCTTTGTCGATGATCGTTGGTATCATATTGTTGACCCCAGATAAACTAGTTGATGAAATATTAAATTGAGTCGGAGACACTAGTTTTAATCGATAAATACCTTTGACGGCCGCAGTGATATTTAAGGTTAGTGGATGGTGTTCACGTAAATGATCCGTGTTGGATCGCGTACACATTATTTGCGATATTTTTTCGTTCGTGAGGGATTTTTATTTTTCAAGTTTTCTATCATCCTCGGTAGATTATACCTGATGACATCGTAGGTTGTTTTAATATCTTCGCAAACAAATTCTATTCGCTAATTAATTGCTGTTATTTCATCGAGTGTCGTGATAATACCAGCGGGATCTGTTTTGATTTCTTCGGGTTTAGCATTTTTACCAAAACAAATATCGACGGCATCATCGGTTTTTTAAAGTATTTACGTGACATAGTAAATTGTTCGATATGAGCGTCGTAATCGGATCGCAACTTTGACAAATTATCCATGGCGGTTTTTATCTCCGTGAGTTTCGGTGTGGTCACCGGTGGATTTCCAAGAAATCCAATAGAGCTTTGTCAATATTATCAATTATATTTCTTTGTAATTCAGAAAACTGATCGAATTTAGTTATATGATCGTCATATTCATCACGTAGTTTTTTTAATGGTTCTAAAGTGTTAATTCTATCCACAATAGTTGAAAGAAGTACACCCGGTTTGACTTTACCCTGATCTGAAAACTACGCGATAGTATCTTCTACTGCGTCGCGTTGTTTAACTAAGATATCATCCAAGTGAACATTACTCGTTTTCAATTGACCCTGACGATTTTGAAATACAACTATTTCATTGGGATCAATTTAACATTGCAGATATTTCATCTTCGATTATTTTTTTTTTTACATCACCGGTTGCAGATATTTCCGCGGAGGGTTTTTTCAGGCTTGATAGAGATGTTCCCCAGGTATCAATCATTATACTCTAAGGTCTCTCTAAATAGCGATTACTCGTATATTCGAGTACGGTTTTATGTGGTGGTTTTTCCGATGATGAAATAGCGTTGACTACATTTAATACTTCTATGCCGCATATTGGTGGGTCATTCATTTTCTGTGTTGGTAGCGTGGTTTATATAACGCATAAATTCTTTAGGCGGTGCTAATCCACATGAATCGAAATTAACAATCACACGCGGATCAATCGCGTATGTAATCCAGTGAGTTCCAGGTCCGGTGCTGTTATCGAGATTAATGATACCTGTTTCAACGTTGTTTGGTTGTTGTGGTAATTTATCTCGCATAAAGACACCTCTAAAGTTTTTTATTGCTAGTTTTTTAGCAGCGTCGAGTAAATGAAAATTTGACATCGGCGACAGAACCCTTGATTCTTGAGTTAGTAAACTCAAGCCCTTTCCGCTATACCATGAATATGGAGTTCCTGGTAGTCTTACACCCTTTCCTGATGGTTTCTTTCTTTTGCATCCCTGTCAGGTATCTTTCTTTAGTGTCATCCCTGCCGCTGTACCAACGGCTTCTAGCGCGGCGGCTTTGCTACCGTTCGGGCCGCTGCCGCAATCAACGCTGGTAACGCAGCGAAAAGTGGGAATATATCACCTGATTTTATCATGTTCTTAATTGCGGCCGCAGAGAGAGAGTGACCTAAACACCTTTTTATCTTCGATGACATCATTTAAGTGTTTTATCTGACGAGTTGTCAGTGACAATTTATTCTGACCACCAGTCATCTGATTGTGCTTCAGCAATATTGTGGTTCCACATTTTTTGGCTGATTCCGATTGCAATTTTTTAATTTGACCAGGAGTTAACGTAACACTAACATGACTATATGACATTTTATTTAATAACGGATTGATATAATTGTTACATTACATATTTTCCACTGGTGCATCAACTACTCTCATTCGTCCAACACCACCTGCAACCGGACGCGTTACACGAGCTCTAAAGTGTATGTGAACTACGGATTGTCTTGTTAAGTCAAGATGTTCCAGCGAGAAGTAATATATGGGATATCGTTTTATAAAAACAAATTGTGATATTCGCAGACCAGTATCCACATTATTATCGCGTCCCATAAATGTCAACAAACAATGATACGCGCGTGCTATTTGGTTGGTTCCGTAATCAATTAGTATATCCGCGGATGGTTCCTGTTGTCCGTTTATTTTCAATGATACTTCGTTAACACCTATTTGATCAAATATCATATGTCTGCGTGTTAGGTTATTTAATCGCGTTCTATCATGTAACGCGATAAATATATAACGCGGTGCTTAAACACCTTGTTTTGATACCAGGTGCCATGTAAGTGTACCATCAATATTAAAATCCATGGTATCAGTTGTTGTTGTTAGCTATGATAGTAATGATTTGCCGCCAGTATCCATAAATTATAGTAATCTTTCTTCTGTTGTGATTGATGGAGTCATTAATGGCATCCACAGTGATAGTTTTGATATAATGACTTTACCATCATCAACACCAGAACCACGCTAGATTGCATCATTATCACTACCCTTTCGCACGAGGACTACTGTATGCTTCGCTCCATATCTAACTGTTCTAACATTTTTGCAAAATCCGAAAATATGATGTAGTGGAATCGCGCATGAAAATTATCGACGCTATCCTTGCAACATTGCTACGCGTGTTGCAAACCCATAGTTGTGATTAGGTTTAGAACTTTTTATAACATCAAATTCAGCAGCTGGTCTTGCTCTGTATACTAGAGAATGAACTGTTTGTGGATTAGCTGCAGTATCTATTGGTGTCCGTAATTTAGTATACTGAATGTGTTCAGCGTGATCAGTTAGATCCTTAGAAAACATCATAGACGGACCTGCCGATCTTGTATAATCATCAGAATATCTTGCCAACCCCACTATTGTTGTGGCAACATCAACTTCACGTTCTATAGACTCGATTTCTCTTCCATCAATCATGTATCTAGCACTTTCGAACAGCGCCAAGATACCATTATTGACAAAACCAACTCGGATATTTGAGTCATCTGCATATGGTGTATCAGCTGCAATATAGTTATGATTAGGTTTAGTACTTTATATAACATCAAATTCAGCAACTAGTCTTGCTACGTGTACAAGAGAATAAACTGGTTGTGGATTAGCTATTGGTGTCTATTGGTGTCTGTAATTTAGTATACAGAATGTGTTCAGCGTAATCAGTTAGTTCCTTAGAGAACATCGCCATCTTGCCAACGCCACTATTGTTGTGGCAACATCAACCTCACGTTCTATAGACTCGATTTCTCTTCTATCAATCATGTATCTAGCACTTTCGAACAGCGCCATGATACCATCATTGACAAAACCAACTCGGATATTTTGAGTCATCTGCATATGGTGTATCAGCTGCAACATTTGTTACATGTTCTCCTTCTACTTCGATACACGCTTCAGAGGGTAGAAAGTATTTGCTGGTATAATTGAACTGAAGTTTGATATTTGATTGAAGATCCGGTTGTACTGCATGATATGAATATAATTGATTATCGCGTACAGTATCATTCTTGGGCAGTGGGGCATCCATATGGAACGCTGTATCAGGAGCCTATTTGAACATATTATTACATATTTCTTGATCTAAATCATGATCTCGCTTGCGATTTCAAGCCACTTCACGCTATCATATTTGCAGTAATATTATCCTAGGCGCTGCTCAGTGATCCTATTTTTTGATTCACTGCGTTTTTTATTATTTTGCTAATACTTGCAGGCATAATTCCGTAGTTTGTAGTGGTCCTAGTGACTTCGTCATCGGTGATTTCGTCATCGGTGTTTTCTTTCGTCGCCGAACTAAAGCTAGTAGTTTTTCCTTAGCCGCGAATATACTTTCCCGGCAACATCACCAACAGCGCTAATACCCTTTTCACGAATAACATCAATAGCTGCCATTGATAATTGTTTTGCGATTGGTGTTATTTTGGGAGCCATTCTTGCAAATAACCCTGCAATGGTATTGCCGAGACCATCTCCTTAGTACGCTCTTTAACCTGGCAATTGTGAGTTTACTACATAAACCATAGTTGGTTTGTTGTGGTTGTAGTGTATGATCATCTTATTTAAATGCTATATATCTAATCAGTGATTCATCACCAATGACAAAGTCATCACCGACGAAGTCATCAAATTAATCACTGTGGTAACCGTCCGCTAGCTCATCAATAAACTCTCGATATACACAAATATCCATGATACCACCCTCTAATAGTCGTCTGCAGATATCAGCTGCCTCATTAATTATTTCTGGTGAGTAATTTCCGGCTCGTTTTCCTCCTACGAGAATTTCTAATCGTGATATATCCCCGAGAATACTATTAGGACAACGAACTAGACCACTATCTGAAACCCATCTTGGAGTTCCACTTTGAGAAAATCTCTTTCCATTTGTTTGTTTAGTGATACCAGTTGCACCCTGCAAAGAGGGGTTTTGTATATTAAAAAGTTTTGATTGTTCTGGTAATCTAAGAAATCCAGGATCTGATTGCTTCTCTGTAGATGATTTAGCTTTATTTATTTCATCCGTAAATTCTCTACATGTTTTATCCTTTTTCGATGTCCTAGATGCACCTGTAAACACACGATATAATCCATTAATCCCCGATTTTTCATCAGGGAGATTATAATCATCGTGGATATACTTTCCTCTCTGATGAAAGCTATTAACGACGAAATTAGCTAATTCTTCAGTAATATTAAATCTCATATATTTTATTTTATCTAATATCACCTTCTTCTTCTTCTTCTTGATTATCATCTTCTTCAAATAATATCAAACTGTTGTTGTTGTTCATCACCCTCTTCTTCCTGTTCTAGTCGTTTTTGTTCTCGTTCATGTTGTCTCTGAAGTCGTTCAGTAGCTATTATATCACCAGGAAGAGTCTTTAAAGACTTTTGTGTTTGTTCAGTTTCCATTGCTATGTTTTCAAGTATAGGAAGAAGTGCTGTGTTTTTTTTCCCTCGTTGTTCCTCAGGAATATCTCCCCATATGGCTTTTCAGTGGTTGATACGACTTTCACCGTTGCAGTGTTTATTGGTTTGAATAATTGTTCGGTTCCCTTTGTAAACAGTTTGAAATTATTGTCTCGTTTGAAGCTTATTTCGAACGGAATCACGAATTGGAATAAATTTCTTAATCGCAACTAATCGTTCACGTGCTAATTTAGTCGTTAGTGCTTCATTTATCATTATAATATAATATAAAATCTAAATTGTAAGTGAAAACTCATCCCCGACACCGTGTTCATACTTCCGCGTAGTGATTAAATCACCTGTCTATACAAATTTGTTCAAGGTGAGTAAGCGCATACCTGTCTATAGAATTTCTGTTCCATAACTGTGTACACTCATACTTGAAAACAAGTAGGGTTTGTGTTTAGAGTGTCAATTATCCATGGTGAGATTTTTCATTTACTATGTTGAGGCAATCAAAGAGGAATTTTCATTTTGTCGGATAATCGCTTTCATTGTTTTGATTTTCGAGTTAATTGTGCGTTTGATTTCATATTGTTTCCCCAATTTACTTACCTTTTCGACAGTAGTGAATAATGGGACGAAATTATTGATGTCGATACAGAATGCAAGGGAATTATTTACTGCGTGTTGAATTCGTTTGATCAGTCAATACTCCCTTGGAAGTACATATTTATTATTCCGAGCGCTATCATTAATATCTTGAAATTAAGAAAGAATCTGATTACAATCTAATTTATCTGAAAATTGAATTCCTTGATTTTTCAAATTTGAAATCTCATTAATAATGACATTCATATTTTCGAAATTCATTATATGAAATATTATATATTTAATATGATAAACAAAAAGTTGTTGGTCAACTTTGACCCGTTTTCATTTTTGATATATACATATTTACATATTTGATATAGACATATTTACACACAAGACAACATATCCCCATTTGGAACCCCTCAGGTGTTATTCATATCTGACAAGGCCCTGAGGTACCAGGACACATAGTCTCCGAGAGGAGATCTAATTTCTCAAATAACGGGTAAGAACTCCAAGGAGGTATGCTTGGTGAATGGACGTCACATTTACATATAGATATGTAAATATATACATGGTATTTACAAGTATATACATAATGGTATTTACAATGAAATGATATGGTATTTACAAGTAATTACATAATGGTATTTACAATGAAATTATAGGATATATACAATGAAATGATATGATATATACAATGAAATGATATGGTATTTACAATGAAATAATATGATATACACACATCACATACACACACGGGGCTGTTCTACATTCAAACTGAAACCACCATACCCTCAACAAAACCACCCCGGGTTGAATGCAAAAGCACATTCACGCTGTGTGTCGGTGTGTGACGTTTGGTGGTTTTACGGATTGAATTTATAATGGCTTAAAGCCCCAATTATATAGCAAACCCTTCCGGTCGGTACCGTCGACAATAATGCCTGCCACGAGATTCGAACCATGGGATCCAGGACGAGATCCCATCCGTGTATGCAATGCACTAGTATTCGTCATCTAGAAGTCTATGATTTTGAATACGATATATATGTGTATCACGTGAAGGCTTTCACAGACTAGGCTCAGTGATGGCAACAAGAGATTCTCCAAAACATTGCATTATGCGGTTCATGTTGACAAACTTCCGCCTGGTGAACATTACACCACACAAAAAAGCCATTCAGTCGGACTATGAGTCATCGAAAAATCCATTGAGATACGTGACTACAACAAAAAAGTCATCGTTGTTTCTAAACCGTACACACACAGGTCCACACGAGGTATTCCCCTTGGTGTTATACATAATAATTCAGATGTAAACGAATCGAATTATATGTCCGGTTCTATTGGAAATCGCTGATTGATATATTCGTTCTGCTACTTTTCATACTGAGGGTATACCAAGATCGAAATACTTTCCAGCTTCATTCATTGATTGAAATACTCTTTCTTCGTTATTTTCTGTATTAAATGATTTTATAGGTTTAGCATTTTTCGAGTGTTTTCCAATCCCTCCTCGTTTGGTGTTTTGACTTTGTGTTATAGCTCGTAAATTATCGAATCTGTTATTTTGAGGACATACATCGATATGATCAATAACAAGACCATCCTTGATCAATCCGTTAAATACCTCATAGACGATTCTGTGACAGGAATATTTTTCCCTCCAGCACTAAACATCAATATCCCTGAGTCAATTCAAATTCTCGACAAAATAGCAACCGTGAAATGTGAATTGGTCTATTGCGACTGCCATATATAATCATTTTATTTAAATGCTCTTTATCTAATCGGGTGACAACAATCAATCACTGTGGTAATCATCAACTAATTCGTTGATGAATGCGTTATATACACCAATGCCCATGAAACCACCACGTCGGCATATATCAACGACCTCATTAACTATCTCCCGGGAATTATTTCCAGCTCGTTTACCCCCGATGAGAACTTTCAGTCATGTCAACGAGAATATTAATCGGACAAGGAACAAGACCAATACCAAAGTTCTAAATGGATATACAGTCTGAGAAAATCCTTTACCGGTAATACCAGTTGCATCTTGTGAAAAAGATTTTGTATGTCTAAAAGATTTGATTTTTCTGGTAACCGGAGAAATTCAAGATCTGATTGTTCCGTTGTAGACGATTCAACGTTTTCTAATTTCAGCCATAAGATCAACATATGATTTATCTTTATCTGATTCTTTAGTAGCACCAGTCATTACACGATATAATCCATTTCGCCATACCTTTTCATCCGTATCAACATAAATAGATTGTACATAATTCCTTCAACAAAGAAACTTCTAACGAAACATTCAGCCATCTCTCTTGTAGAATCAAACGTCATGTTTTTGATTTCGTCAAACTTACCAGGAATAAGTCTGTCATTGAAAGAAACACCACTTTTACCAACGTCTCTCTCCTGAATTTCAATAATATCACCTTCTTTTTCGGGCTGCGCGGCGATTAGATCTGCTGCAAGAGTTTTTATATATTTTGTTTTGTTTGCTTGGATCTCTTTGCTATTTATTCAAGTACTGGGAGAAGATATTTTTTTACTCGTTGTTCACCAGTAACCTCTCCCAATATAGCTTTCTCAGTAGCTAACGCAGCTTTCTCAGTAGCTGTAGTTACCGGCTTAAAAACTGTTCGGTAACAGCAGCAAAATCAACCCGAGCTTCTTGACGAGCTTGTAAATTTTCTCTGCAAGAGCCTTACAGGGAGAAATTTCTTAATCGCTTCCGATCGTTCTCTAGTTATGCTTAGTTATTTGTGCTTCTCCGATTTTTTCCATTATGTATATTATAAAATATATGGGTAATTAATCGGGACCCGGATGTATTTTTTTTCACCACGTTGAAAATAAATTGGCGAATTACAATAACCGTTATTTTGTTAAAATTTTGGCGTAACAATGTAAATTTAAACCGCACTAAACATGGCGTAATATATGTGTGGAAAATTGAACGATAACGCATCAGATGGGATCAAGTTGAATTGATGGGATTTGTAACAATAATATCAACTGTTTGCTCTTTTTTCTGCTTAAATTGCTAATTTCGATGACACCTGCTGAAGCAAAAGCGATATGATACAATACAAATATTTAAATACAATGGCACCGAGACACAAGATTCTAGTCATTACAGTTGGCGATACTGTACAAGGAGGGCAGTATCATGTTGATGTGTTATATAGAGAAAACTAAACATCAGCTATATAACCTAAAAAGGAAACAAAACTAGTTGCAAAGTATGTATACAAATGTTTTAGAAAATATCTATATTTACCGTGGTGAAATACCTCAAAATATAATGACATCTATTTCATTACCTGACCAGCTGAAACAGATTAAGTTGAATTGATAACTGATATTAGTATGGCGATTAGCGCAGACAGAGAAATACCCACGTAAATGTGGACAGGTCGTCATACAATTTAGTCTGTCCCGAGTTGCAATGTGCTAATTATGTAGGTTTTTTATGGCAACGAAACACTTTTGTAGCCTCGATGGGAACTTTAAGACAGCGACGAGTTAATCAAGTTGTGGTTAATATTTAAATACATGTGCATTATTACGTCGGTGAGATTTGAACTTTACAATGTTTACATTAGTCATAACGTTGACGAGCATGGCATATGTCTGTATGAATGAAAAAGAACCACCATTCGGTCTTGTTTTTTTGTTCACACATTTATATGTGTTGAATCCACACTCCGCTACACTAATCCATAACATTTGTCTTGTTTGATGATTGCTTTTCGGCTGCATTATGTATATTGGAATATAAACATGTAAAATAATTGAGGGTCACCAGTTAAATTAGCTTTTGTAGTAAATGCATCACACGCACGTCAGAAATACTATATTGTACTTAGTTTTAGTATTAGTATTAATATTGGTAGTAGAAGCAGTATATAATTACAAGAAATTTTACAATGACAAATGGATAGAACGCTTAGGAATTGATACCATAAGACAGGGTATGTTTCATTATTTCATTTTATTTTTTGTGGAATTACACTCATATTTTAAATCACATAACACTTGTTGTATTTTATCCTTCTTCTTGGACATTGTAGGCCGGTAGACCGTAATAGAGTAGCACAAATTTATTTGATACATGACATTGCTTATATTGACGGAGATATACTATGCAGTCCAAGAATGATATGTTCTATGTTTACATTATACGACGTGTGGGGCGTTTATAACAAGCAATTTTATTTGGAGATTCCCACAAACGTCAGGATTCGCATATTATGCTATTTGAAATCGTGTAAATGTTTCAGTATTTAGATGGATGCAATAAGTTAACAAGTTTAATCAGTCTCAACATAAATCATTAGTTACGCATTTATAAATTAAATCCAAAATATGACAAGTATATCATCTACATATGACAGTTAGTAACGTAATATAAGTGGCGTTCACATAAGTAGATGGATTCTTTTAGTTGAAATGCAGCATATATGTTTGTCCGTATTTTATAATTTCTCGCGATGGAGAAGTGAGACGGGTAGCAGAGAGAATCATTTTAATGAGGCATTTTAAAATATGTAAGATCTATATAAACCACATGAATTTAGGTTCTATATTTAGCATAATCAACTTTACTGTATATTAATCAGAAGCGGAAGAGTATATAACTTTTGATGTTTGATTCTAGATTCAATGTTGACATGCACTCATACTAGACCTTGCATTTATTATGTTTTTAAAAAGGGCAACAAGGACCATGCGCCTGTGAATCTCACCCTACTATAGTTTCATCGCTAGGAAGACGGATACAAAAATACATATTATGGCTTGTGTTTTACATTAGAATCATCTGACATAGCGATTTAGAGGATCAACACAAAGCTACTGATCTAGCATTTCCCCTAACTCAATTTATTCGATCAACATCCGCAAAGTGTTATGACAATATTATAAATGCTGTGAAATAGCGAAACAGAAAGTTTTCACTTTTCTATCGTTTCTAACTGATCGCATCCTTGTAAACAATCATATAAGCGGATATTATTCACCACAAGATCAGGTTGCATTCATTGGTGGTAAAATGTTATAATCCTCAGTACATATTGCCTTTTCATTTTATGAATCAAGTATTAAATATTCAAATATAATTTCCATTAGGTGAAACATAAAAATGTAATAGTAGATGCATTGTTTTGGCAACGCATGTTAATTACTAATAATTAATCACCTTTTTACTTAGTAAGCAAGTATCATTTGAGATGTATTCAGTTAATTGTATTGCGTCAAGTCTCTTATTAGGCGGCTATTAGTTGTATAATTGCAATGAGGCAACATTAACATAATGAAAACACAAAGCCTAAAATGAGGACAAATGCAATCTACTTGTACAATACAATTAATATACGACATCAATCAACAATTTCGTTACAGCCAAATTATTTACCGACCACGCGTTCCAGAATCCTCTAATATTTGGTTCGTATCTACATATTGTTATCCAATATGTCACAAAGACGTTGATCGTCGGCCAAGATGATCTTTCCTGAAGTAAAATTAATATGGACAAACCATTGCGATTGCCGTAATCGTCTTTAGACTCCACGACGTTTACTCAAAGAACGCTCTCATGAACAACATTATTTGTCTACAATCCTCAATTTGAAGCCTCAACTTTTCTCGACTTTTACGTCTCTGACTTCAAGTTTCATTATGCATATTCTATTTTGTTATGTGCAAGACCTCAACACGATTTTGGTAAATGAAAATGGTGTGGAACTACAATTTCGGGCAAAAACATTTTCTTTAACCGCAGTAACCTTGATATTTTAATCCCCACGTTAAAAGTATTTTTCTTCAGATCAAACGTGTATGTCGTCCATGCAGTTTGAAATACCGTGCATATTTATTTGGCAATATAAATATTTATGTTAAAACCAAATATTCTTTCAATATTTGGTGTGTTAACCTTTGCCACTATGTATCTTAAAGAAACAGTCGTTTTTCATTTATACTTGCCAGATTAGCTGCGTTCAGTGATGTGGTGATTATGTTATTATGCTTAACCGTTGTTCTTCTTTCTTTCCAAGTCACCTAATTCTGTTACCTTTGGGCTCCGAATTAATTGGGGCCTTCCTTGTCTTACGAGACGTACACGTTATGGTAACCATAGATGCTACAAGTCAATTGGTTGCCCGGTAATGCACTTGATAACTGTGCTAATTCTCTTTGGCACACACCCAGAAGGGTTCATATCTTCCCCGAAGTGCATGATATAATCTAAAGCCGGTACCTGTATATCTTGGAAAGATTGATTTGCAGAGCAGCAAATAGTGTTCTTATTTCAGTCACAATGATCATGACATTTTACGTTTTTAACCAGATAATATATATATATCTATATCTATATCTATATCTATATATATATATATATATATATATATATATATATATATATATATATATATATATATATATATATATATATATATATCATTAATTCAAACTTTAATAAGATGTGATTTTTACAAAAATCAGTTCATGTTAGTTTAAGTAAAACTAGTGTACAAATATTTATGAAAACATAATTTAATATTATTTCGGTTATATGCTAATCCATAATGCAAGTCGTTCTCTATTCATTACCTCTAAAACAAACTAGATTTCATCATTTCCATATATTGGACGAATTTCTAACCCAACATTGTTATCGTATTAAGTATTAGGTCTCTCAAAGTACAAATTGTACTGAACAAATAGTCGTATTTTGATGTATTGTTTTCTCTTTGTTTTTCGTTTAAGAAAGTTATTATATCATCATTTATTTTCAATATTACAAATTTAATTTGTAACAAATGTCAGCATTGAGTTTGCAAAATTTGTCGAATGGACAAGCTTTAAGACATTCCTTAGGTACAATTGTAAGGATTGTGGTGAAACTGAAACTAAAGACAATTTCGTTTAATATGTAATTTGCTATATGATTTGTTTCACCGAAGTACCGAATGATGATTAGCAAAGAGAGAAAATATAAGAATGTAGACATATTAAAAGCAATTTTTGAGACATCGACGATTCTACTCATGTGTACAAGAATGGAAAAAAATGATGTAAATAGATTAAGCACATACTTTATTTTATTTCTCAAATACAATCTGTTTGCTTATTGTGTTCGTTTCTTTTTTAGGAAACACTGAAATAGTTTAAGATACGTCAAGTAAAACGACTTAAATTGATAATATCTGCAGGCATTTCGATGTGCGCATTCTTGTTCATTGTGTTATTTGGGACTAGCTGTTATGAAATATACACTACGGAACACGCAATACTACGATGCGGGATCTCTATTTGTACGCCTTACTATTATTTGGATTTTGAGGAAAACACAGATGTTTTGAAATACGTTTTACAATAATGTTTTCCTTTCTACTCAATAGAAAACATTTCCTCCACTAAAGGCAACATATGTGAAGGATTCTACAAAATCTTAACTTGATCGAATTGAGCGAATCGTGCACCGAAAGTGGAGCAGGAAGAATATTTATATGCAATGCAGGAAGTATATAAGTCATTTTTTGATAATCATCTCTCATGGCAGTATATGTTTTGGAGAGATCAAATTACGCGACAGTTCAAACACGATCATTATACCCATTTCCTTTCCTTATACCACAACTATGCTAACCTAAGAGTCCTTAGGTGTCTTCTGGGGTAGATATTTTCAAAACAACTTCAACGTCTACCCGCTATTACGTTTGCATACTTGTAGCCCATGAAGATATTGTGATCATATGCACTGTTAATAATTTCTTTCTTTAGCCCTATAGTCAAAAAGAAAATATGGATATGACACTCCTATGTATGTTTTTAATACCTTGTTATTAATTGTTTTAAAGAAAACTGGGAAAATATATGCGCCAGCCTATGTATGTAATACGTATATAATGATCTTTAAAAGGTCTGAATAATATTTACTCTTATTTTATAATAGACATATTAACTGATATGTTAACATTCTTTCTTACTTTAACATACTAGATTTCTTTTATTAAGACGATCTATATTTGAAACGGTATCGGACAGAGTTAACTCGATAAAGGTCGTCTTAGGCAGTATCTAAGAACACTCAAATGCATCCGTGCTGTTCTAATGGCAAGAAGAGCTATTTACCGACTAGCCTTTGTGATATTCATGTCATAAAGTAACAAGATCAAACAACTTTTGAAGCATAATTTTGTGAGCGTGATTCTAGCTTTTTATCCATTCATTTATGCCAATATTGCCAAGAAAGGCATTGCAATCCATTTTGCAAATCACAGCTCTGATCGAGTCAACCAAAAGTATGTCAAAACGATTTAAATTTAAGCAGTAGCATTAGTGACCAACCAATGTCTCTAATTTTCCAATACTATGGCATACTAATTCATTCGGTTTAAGCTTATCATGTATTTCCATTACGCCCAGGGTTGAAGTTGCCATCCATGTCAGAGACGATCGTATTATATAGTTAAAGTCTGCTGCTAAGCCATCTACAACAGATTCAGGGCCTTTAAGGTAGTCTCCTTCTTGAGAAAAGGTTTGTTAAATACAAAATACAAGGCTTCATGAATGTGCATTCCCCTTTTTCAGTTATATCATTCGTCTACGCGACGCAATACAACTCGATGATGGTGTACAATTTGAATTTGTTCAAGGCAGAACAATAACAACACACGTCTACATATGCTATTGTGAATGTGTGTGTGAATGGGATTCACTCATGGACTTATCTACATGTTTCGATACGTTCCTAAGAAAACAACCATTAGTCAAAGCAGGGAAACTACTATATAATATATCATATGTGCAAAATATGATTAGCCTTCTCCTTCCTGTAATTGGATTGTATCCGCTAATATTTTTACGATTGTTCGGAAATAAAAAGTATAAATGCATCTACAGTCAAGTGAGTAATGGAACAAAACGAAACCCAAACTTATACGACCAATTAATGAATATGATTTTGTTACAGGTTATGTTATAAATATACAGGATATTAAGCAAAATATATTGTAATAACGTAAGAATACGTTTTGTTCAGGAAAACCTGAATAGTTGTGGAACCATCAATTTTGTATTTAAGATAAAGATCAAAATGTAAACATTTTGGATGCAATACATCTGGTTCAATCTCCGAAAGGTACAAGTTACGAGAATAAAGTTAATGTATGCATAGATATGGATTGAGTACACTCAGATTACCACTAATTACACGATTATTGTCAAGGTTATTACCACGTTTGTTCCAATTACTCAGATCAAGACGACAGCTCCATGTGTCAAATATATTGAATTTATTTAAACATCGGGTCTTATCACTCAAATAGTGTAGGAAGTAAACAACGGTATATAAGTTATACATTAAAATGGTGTATTGAAAATGTACTTACCGTAATTGAGATAATAGTATTGATCAAATTAAAAATTTTCTTTTTTCCCCCAAAGACAATAAACAAGTCATACCTGCAAGTGATTGAGATCGTGCCGAATGTGTTCTAATGTTTTCATTTTCCACTTATTTTGCAAGATTGCATTGGTGTCACCAAGTCCAATTATTTAGAATGTTATATTGACTGCATACTTGTAAGTTTCACTTTTGACGCGCATACTAATATACAAAAATTAGTTGCGCATCAGCATAAAAAATAGATTACATATCTTGTGTACCAAAAGGTACAATGAGTGCAAAAGAATTAGCTTGCAACAGTGCCAAGTCCGTTATATGACACATCATACGTCCCACTTAGAAGATATAGGCATTTAATAAACCAAAACTGAATGTGCGACTCTCTCTCTCTCTCTCTCTGTATATATATAAATATATATATATATATATATATATATATATATATATGTATATATATATATATATATATATATATATATACATATACATATAATAATAAGAAGAAGAAGAAGAAGAAGAAGAAGAAGAAGAAGAAGAAGAAGAAGAAGAAGAAGAAGAAGAAGAAGAAGAAGAAGAAGAAGAAGAAGACAGAGATTTAGAGATATAATGAAAAGAAAAAAAAAGGAATTCCTCTAGAAATAAATACATCAACATTATACACACAAATATTATATAGACACTGCATTGATTCAACCATGCAAGATTATTGTTGCTCCTTTTCGTTTTATGCAATATGATCCAACAGATCATTATTAATATTTTTTGATATTGTTGTGAGAATGAAATATCTTGCCGATTGCAATGACTTCTTTTTTCTAAATCAATGTAATGTTGCTTGTGAATATTTGCAACGAAAATATATTTTTTTTAGGGGCGGGTGGTTATAATGACTGATGTGTCCTTGTTATTGTGTGTGGTGGGTTATTGTTACTTTGTTTTGATATATGTGTTCAAGATTTATTTTATTTCATGCAAAATCTGGCAACAAATGCGACATAAGAACATAAGAAACAGTAACAACAGAGAAAAAATAGTCCTGCTGTGGTATATTTACAAATTTGGCACGACGTAACACCACCTGTATTTCTTGGTATGCAGTCAATGGTCACGCGTTTTGTAATAATGATTGGTTTCTCAATTAACTAATAAAGTGATGTAACTGCTTTAACAAAGCTTACATTCTGTTTTGCAACATCCGAATATTTTGAATGAGGTAAACTTAATGCGTACCTCGTTGCCAAGGAACGTTTAACATATTTTGAATTTACTGTATACTATATATAATATAATTTTTCTTTGCTATATATTTCCAAAGTTAGAACAATTGCGGCCAAAAATAGTATATTAAATATCTTCATATTAATATTTTCTTATCGCAATTACAGATGTAAAATGTAAATATACAGATTGAACATTTAAGTCCTTGAAAATTTTGTAACGTGTGAACAAAACAATAATCAATTAATTCAGCATGTGTTGTACAAAACAAACAACCTCGGTTTGAAACTAAAGACCTCGCAACCAAACATCCTCGCTACGTCCTCGTCAAAGCCCCACTGAAAGTTGATTCTGCAAATGTACCAAAAACATTAATATTATAATATTATCAAAATTAACATTATTGAGCTGGGAAATGGACGTCAAGATGGATCCGATGACTTATAAGGATCATCTAGCAGATATATAACTCTTCCTCAAAAAATGGAGTAAGAAAATAACTCTCAGTATCAGTTCAGCACGGAAAAAATGTATAAAAAAACCCACCTATTACGTTTTTTCACTGAAATATACGGAGCAAGATCATTATCATTGTAGTTGGGCCTTACGATGAAATTTAACTTACAAAGATGTCAGGACCTTCTGATCAGAAACATACCGAGCATCATCTTAACCTCTACATATGTATGTGTTTATTGATGATCCTGACGATATCACTTTTTTGCCGATAGTGCATATACATTAACATGCACACATAGCGATTGACCTAAAGTAGATCGCACTAGAAGTGCAATTGATGTGAAATCATTTCAGATCAGGAATTTACATATAGATATGATTCAAATTAGTACACATATGGTGTATATTTGCAGATATAGAGCACAATAACGCATGAATATTCTGTCTTTTAAATGATCCATTGCTTGACTCTGTGGACTGAGGGTCTGTGCAGGAGCCAACACAAATAATAAAACGTGATGCAATATATAAGCATGGTTTCACTTGTTAAATCAGGGGCCCCGAGTAGCTGAGTGATCTAGCGCGCTTTCCGTTACAGATCACTGCCGTCTCACCTCTGTCTGCGTGGGTTCGAGTCTAAGATTCGGTTAATGTACATATGTGAGAAAGCTTGCCAGTAGCTTGTTGTGGGTCAGTGGTTCTTTATGGGGTTTTCATTAGTTTTTCCTCTATCATTAATACTGGCCGTCATGTATAGCCTATCGTGTGCTGCAAAATGGCCTCAAACCCTAAAAAAAACAAAACAAAAACTTGTTAAATCACTATATAACGTTTTCTGGGATTAAAAAATAATAAGAGATACAGATATCAACGCAACTATGATACGTGTAAATTATAATACCGCTTATGCCGATGAATGGAAAAGACACAAATGGTTATGTGAATGCAGTGTTGATACACGCTGCACTTTGTTCTTCCATTTTAGGTAATTCATGTCAATTGATATGCATGCGTTTCAATGCAAATGTCATTAACCCAAAACAAAGAACATTCACTCATATTTCGCACACCTTGGTGTCAATAAAAGAAACGTAACTTACTGGTGTACACAACAACTGTAATTAGCTACTTTGTCCTGTTTATTAAAGAGAAGATAGGAACAGCTGTCGAAGATTTAAAGTAAAATCGATAACGATACACGCAGTTGTTTTATCATCGATACAGTGAATTTGGTTCTACTAATTTTATGAATCTAATACTTTTATTAATTTTAATTGACATGATGCTTCATACTATATTATTTATTGTGGCATATGCATAACAGTGATAGCATGATAATGTTTCAAATATTTTTTTTTATATGTTTTGAATTGAAGAAGAACCGAACATGTGATGTGTCCGTGCATAAATACACTAGTTTTGTGAGATAGTGACCAGTACGTAATCACTCCAAAGAGATATTAGAAACTGGTAGCAACTAATACGCAATAATCTGATTGAAATACAAAATATACTTTGATTCTTTACTACTCTTGATATGGAAATAATTTCAACACAAATTTCCTTATGCAAGAGTCATTGCCTCCTTACCCAACATTACATAACATTTTGTTATATCAGAGGTTGTTTTACGAATAGTATATGCTTGCAAACTCGCGTTCAGATAGTAAGAACATCATGAAGTTGTTAAACTGACAAATAATTAATGTGTCCTTGATACCACCTGTTGAATGTCACAGGATATTGACTGAATACGAACAAAGTCCACGATTAACCAGTGTCACATAATCTGTTGAAAATTCGTATGTGGTATAATGAATATTTGATACTCGTTAGTCCTCTCTATTTGCGTGATTGCTGATACAGGTTTGAAATTTGAAGCTTTATTCTTACCCAAATGAATACACGTGACAAGGTCGTCTGGGGTGGAATGGAACGTCCGTACAATCTTCCTTACCACCATCCTCTATCTTTCCAATCCGTAATAATTTCCGACACTAAACGTAACTAGTATTGATATAGCTGAAAGGAAAATAAAGGCTAACTTGGTCCTATTGAATTGTTTACAGTTGACAATATAACATGCAACGTGTCTTAATGTAAATGTTTTATGGATCAAAACGTATTTTGATTCAATGATACCAATTTGTGGACTTACATATAAACTAAACATTAATAGATGAAACAATTAAGAAAACACAATTGAAATTGCAGTATTACCAATGATATAAATAAGCTTCTTTTTTGCAGGGGGTCATATTACCTACGTATGTCTTTTCTCAGCCTCAAACCTCAAACCTTTCTCAACATGTAGCATGTATAGGCAGCGATTAAAAGTGACTAGCTAGAAATGGTTTTTGCAACGGGGAAAATGGATATATGTCGCTAACTTCCATTTTTCACTCCTTGTTCTATTTCTCATATCGACAATCTGATTACTGTAAACAATGTGAAAAAGTCCCTATAGCACGACATCATTTACTACGCTTGCCACAAAATTCCATACATGACGCTATATATGAAGTTACATTTATGTTGTTAATTTTCTATTTAATTTTCACATTACTTCCATTAAAGGTCCCTTAGCTGGATGTCCGTCATATTATCAAGTTCAGCATCGGATGGAATCGTCACAGTAAAATTGTCTAGGATGCACAAGTTGCGATTTCCATATTGATTTGATGTAATGTTTTTACGTGACATTAAGAACGAAAACGATATATCAGAAAAAATAGTTTAATTTTCAGTAGGGAAAGATATATCGTATAATTAAATTGTTAGTATTTCAAACATCCAGGTCGGTTCGACAAACAGGACTGCTAGAAACTACAAATTAGTTTGATATAAAGGTTCATTTATAACGTAACTCTTTTCCATAGTTATACAAAATGATAACGTATTTTATAATAAGGGATTCGATGTTTATTGATTTTTACCAAATTATTGACAGAAGAAATATAAAGTAGTTTTCTTACAGAACTAAAATGTTCTCCAACATTACATTGTTACAACTAATTTGAATTATGTACCCTAGGTTGGAAGGTTAGGTTTTTATTAACAGGATAATCTCACATACGACCAAGGGAGCCTGATGTGCATATATGTAACTGATGATAATTTGTTATAATTTCCAGTGCATGTGTAGACACTAGCGAGATACTTACGCTCCTCCATATATATATATATTGTTTATATATATATATATATATATATATATATATATATATATATATATATATATATATATATATATATATATATATATATACATACATATATATATATATACATACATACATATATATATGTGTGTGTGTGTGTGTGTGTCCTGAGGACTATTAAGTTATATTGATATATATGCTGGAAACATCGTATGTGAATATGTCATGAGCAAGTAATACCTGCTTCAATATATAAGAATGCAATTGGAATTTATTTCATTGTACAGACATTCATATTCCGAGAAATTATTGGATTAAACGTCGATAACATCAATCATTTGCGATTTTTTGCGACTATCTGAATGAACTGAATGAAGGTAATGTTTCTAGAATCGGGTCAGAAGATAAACACTTTCGGCAATGGATATATTGTTCTTCAGATGTACACGCGTCGATTATTCATATCAATTACGTTTCTACTTAATGTGGAACAAACTAACATGATCAACATTTTTCATAGCGTAATATATATAGGGTCCAATGTAAGATTAGAGTAGAAAATGATAATATATTTTCTTAAGAACGGGATTACAGATTGATGGCCAAAACGTTTTATTTTCTGGAAATCTTGCGAATTATATAAATTTAATGTGCCATACCAGTGTAGATAACGTAAATCAAATTTAGTTTTTTTTGAAAATAAAGTCAATAAGCGGAATCAGCAAACCCGATGGAAAAATTCTCCATAATACGTGAGAAATACGCTCAGGTGTGTTTTCGAAAATATTACACATCGGACCGATTTTATCGCTAGGTAATTTCCGGAGTGTATGGATCGTCTGACGTCACATTATGAACACACGCCTTACTTCCGTTTCTATCGAAGCATATACAAAGCACGTTTTCCGTTCCATATTAGTCATTTTATCATTCCAATCATGCCAAAAGCTCATCGTGGAGGTACAATCAAGGGCAGCGGGGTCTGGTGGGTTGCAGCAAATTGCGGGAATACAAATGCTGATGTGTTTTCCATTGATTCCTTTCCGAAGGACAAATCACTTCGTCGTAGGTGAACAGCCTTTGTAAAAATAAAAAGAGCAAACTGGGATAGTCCGAATGAGTTTTCTGCCCTCTGCTCCTTTTTTTTCTTCACCCGAATGCTTCCATTTGTTACGTGCTTAGGCTCGAATAAACAGTAACATAGAAAGAGTGAAAATAACAAGATTGTACACACTTGTACACACTTGATAAACAATTTATTGAGCACAAACTTTTTCCAAAATTAAACTAAACATAATTCAAAATATTATCCACTAGAGAAAATTGCAAAAGTCATGGTAATAAAATGTCCAAATAATTCCAAGTTCGAATCTTAGTGTAGTATCCAAGAAGTCAGATCTTGGTAATAAAATTCTATGAGCACAATTCTTTTCCAGATAAATAACAAAATAAATCCTCTTGATCCAAACGAATTGAAATAATTTCCAATACAAGGTAATTTAAAAAAACTCAAAACGACACACCTTAATTTTCTAACAGCCCATGTTCTAATAATAGTTCGCTCCAAAACATAATTTATATACCTGTTTTTACGTAAACAAGAAAGGGATCACATGATCTTCTAGAATATTTTAGAACAAATTTACGTTCAAAAAATAACGTATGACCCAACTAAAAATAGAAAGAGGTTTATAAAAAAACTCCATGATGTACATGGAAACAAACAATCATTTTAAAAGCTTGTTTACAACTCTGAAGCCAGGTCGGAAAAGAGGTCAACACCTGGTGTTTATTTGTAAAGTACAAGTCATCCCATTTTTAAAAAAAATATCTCCCTATGAATGAATCTTAAACCTAAAATATCAAGTTTGAATTTGACAAACAAACAATACAAATAAATAACTTAAATCAAATATACGTAACACATTGTACGTATAGATTTGAGGTTGAGAATATGTGTAGGGCACTAAAGAAGGTCGCATTCAATGATGATGATGTCCCGTCTATTCACTGTGTGGAGGAAACTGACAACCAAACCAAGATAAACAAAGGTATCATAACCTTCAACACCAAAGCATCAGCCGTATAGACTTCAAATGTTGTCACCATCAGAGGACGTTAATTGTCAAGTGTCACCGCCAAAGAAAATAAGAAGGGGCTATTCAAATAGAGAAGCAGCAATGGTGAGTTTTTAATGTCAAGTACCATATTATTATATATATATGATATTCAACAAATCAGTCACCATATTTCCATGTGTACCCTAAATTTGTCACCACATCATTTCCTTGTGTACTCAGATGAACGTTTTCATAATTTCCAAAATAATGCAGTAAACATCCAATCAATCAAGAACTGAGATATAATCATTTGATAAATATAATATAAACATTTGATAAATATTGTCACAATTTTCACGATGCCTTCACGTTTGACCATTTGAATAGTGGAATCTTTCTGGTGGCTGATTTAGTAGGCCTACATATATATTTAATTGTCAGACTAATGTGTGCATCATATTAAATATAGATATTTACAAACATGATAAAGTTTATTCCCATCCACAATTAATAAAAATCTACAAAACAAAGTGGAATGTCGGTGGTTCTTCCCAGGGTTTTTCAGGGTTCTTTCTCCAACAGTTATACTGGCTGCCATGTATTGCCTATATTGTGCTGAAAAATGCCGTTAAACAGTAGAACAACAACAACATCCAAATGCTGTAGAAATTTTACAATATTGTATAACTCAAAATATTCTTTGTAATGGGAACACAATATTTAAACTCTCAATGTAGATGGTAGTACATTTAAAAAAACAAACATGATATTTGGTATGCAAAAGCACATTGGGGTCTTCCGGAGTACATGTCATATAGGCATGTGACTCACTAACTTTATTGGTCTAGTAATTTATTGAATTTAGATATATGTTTGTTAGTGCACATTTTAATTTTCATGTAAGATAGCATAAAACCAAGCTAAGATGAATATATTTTATAACTTATAGGATCTAAAAAGTATTTTAAAAGCTTGAAGAGATTGTGACCAGCAGGCAAATGAGAAATATTGTGTCAACGCTGTCATCTGGACAACAAACTTCAGCACTGGAGGATTCCACTCTGTAATCAATCCTTTTGCACCAAAGATGATTGGTTTCACTTATCATGGAGTGCTCTCAAGGTAAGTTTTATATTATTGCACACACAAAAATACTGTTTCAGGTTTTGCAGTGTTTTTTTTTATATAGTCCAATATATTCATCTTCAAATTAAATCATATATATCAAGATCTGATTTTTATATCCTGCAATGTAACAGTTTTTAGTGTTTAAGAATATTTGCAAATAAAGTATTGTGTTTCGTTGTTGATATTATTGTGTTTTGTATTTTGCATCTTTATTTACTTTGAAATAGGCTTTGGCTAGCTGCATTGCATTTTAATGAAAATAGCCAAAAAGTGCAAGCGAGCACAAAGAATAGGAGCGACAGATATAAAATAGTGTATCCAAAGTACAAGAATGGATAATACACTGTCAGGAAAATCCTAGTTGACTCAAGATATAGTACGAATATGCATTAGTAATTAAAGAACAGAAATGAATATATCAGTTAGAGATATAAATACTGTTGTACCAAGTGTAAGTACCTATATTATTTTTTATATACTAAATTCAAACAGTAAAGGCAAAATATTTGTTAAAGTTGACACTCCCTTTATTTTAAAGATCAAGATTTCGCTCCTAAGGTAAGATAATACAAATATGCAAACAGTTGTAAAGACAAATATTTTTAATTCATGCATTAATGTCAAAAGAAAGTTGCAGTTTTTGGTGTGTACAATAGAATGCATATTAAATTTTCTTAAATTTACAGATTATGTTGAAAGTCTGATGAAAACAGCATTCATCATTGGACAGGTAAATGATGAATGAGTCAAACGTTCGGTAGATGTACCACCACCTATGTGTAGTCTGTATGAGAAGCATGATAAGGATATTGCTACTTAAAATTTTCTTCTGTCAACCTCATGAAAGTATGTTTAGTTCAGGTTTTGATCAGGAAAGGCAGTGCGGGTCCTCTGAACAGCACGTTATATAATAATGACCCTCACTTCATTGCCCAAGAAGTGCCAACATCACCGAACAAATTGTCTATATGCTGTATACAGATGTCTTCTGAAAAAATAATTTGAAAACAAAGTTGAGATAAATTATGCTTTGTGAATTAGATCAAATTATGAAATCAAAAGTTTAAATATATATTGTTATTGGTCCAGTGTGATTCATCGTTTTTTTATACCAATAAAACTATATGATTCCAAACTAACCTGTGCACACACACACACATATATGTATATATATATATATATATATATATATATATATATATATATATATATATATATATATATATATATATATACATTTTTATTTTTAACAGAAAACAATATTTGAACATGTATGCTTGTTTTTTTAGCATGACTTATGAATATCACTGTGGTATAAAGGTTAGACGGTGTAGGCCTCAACAAGACGGGTTCAATCAATGAAAGTCGCATAAAATGACTGGAAAAGGTGGTTTTGTATTATTTCTGTATTAATAATCTCAATACTATGCTGTCATGCATAGATCATGAAAACAAATGAACATGAAAAATTACTCATACATTTTACTTACTCATTTCTTTGTTCTGGACCTTCTCCAAATTGTTGTCTAGACTGGTAGTATACAACTGTTAAAGCACGGATGTCGAGAAAAACTGGACTGAACAATGGGTTGTGTGTTATATACATTGTATTCCTGGAAGTCATTGCAAACACTTTTGACGTTCTCTATGTCACAACAATATACACATTCCCTTGCTGTGGGCATTACCAAACAATGTCTACAATTACACATAAAATAAGAGTTTTCTACAATGCATTGTGCTGTGCTTATCAAATGTATTGCTATATTTATGAACACATGAACATCACATTACAATGATGCAAACTGGTTAAATATTTAGTTCAGCCCTGTAAAATTAAATTAGAGATGAAAGAAAACAGAAGTTGCAAGCAGATGACTACCCCATAAAATGGGTTTATTTCATAGTTTATAATATACACTATTTGCATACATAAAATAAATTAGAAATTTTAACTTATAATACAGTGGACAAAATATGAATTCAATTTTGCTATCATCTATCAGTAAATATGCCTATTTCAACAGTTGTGGAAAAGAGGACGTCCTCTCCTAGGAATCTTTCTGAAGTACTTCTAATCGTATCACAGGTTTTCGAAGCCTACACACTGTTATTCAATGTACCTTTTACGTATAAACGTATAAATACGTCTCTACCCATGAAATGCAATAAACTTTTACAACCTTTATTACAGGTGAGAAACATTCATTTGGAAACAAATATGATACTGTGGAACACTACTGCAAATATCGTCGTATACATATATTTATCGTAATTTAGGCCGTAGACATATTTAGAAAACAATTTACATGAACTGTCCATCAATCTATCTCGTCTTTCTTCTTTGTAATCTTCATCTGCAGCTTCGGATTCGTCGGTATTGGAAACATAGGGTTCAATTTGGGTGCCGGCAGCCGCTTGTATGACCTATCATAATATTCTGAACGTATTAAATCACCATCTTCGAATGGCTAAGACCCACAGGACAGAGACAATTCACTTTCTTCAAAATCGCAACTCTCGTTTTGAATTTCTGAAGACTTTTTCTTAATTTGACGATACCGACTCTGCCCTTGTTTACAACAACTGTTCATAACGTGACGTCACGCTTTGTTTTCACTAAATACCGGAAGTGGTCGGCAATTGAATTCGGTTATTATCGCAAAAAGGTGCAAATGCGATATTAGATCGGCTCCCATGCAGTTATTACTTAAAATGTTTTGTATTTTGAATATATAATCTCATTAACCAAGAAATAAACTGAATAAGTGTGGATACACTGTTATGGCACTTTAAAGATTTTCATCAAATTAAGCCTACTAGAAATATCTCAAAACTCTGATCACACGTCTAGCTGCACATTTACTTCTCTCTGATAGTTTAATCTGGGCACTTGTAACCACACGAATATTATATACCTGCAAATATGTTGGACATCAATACAGTGCAATATATAGAAGCGGAAGAGGACATAAATAGCAATATAATGTTCAAAGTCAACATTTATATTCTTCAACTTTAGCATAAATTATTGATACATCTTCCATTGTAATGTAGATACTGCAAAACACGAAATCCTTGACCTTTGTTTTACATCCTTGAACCTTATTGTTTTTCTTCAAAGGTGCCCAATGTTTTAAATAATTAAAATATACACAAACCCCATTTCGTTATCTCTGTCTCTCTAAAATGCCAACAAGTTTAGACTCTCATTAGCTCATATTAAGTTACTGTGACTGCTGTTTTTTTCTCGCATATAGTAGGGATCGTAATTAATACACATTGTTCTATTCATCTACATCATCATGCGATACATTATCTGAAAAGAATGCGTTTAGTTTCATAGGATACGGCATAAATAAGAAGCAAATAGTATAGAAAGAGTTTAACTTAATACCAAATATATGCCCGCATTAACTACAAAACACATTAAAGTTTACTATGGAGTTTAATTGTATTTCTTACATAAAACAAAAACGTAAATGTGTACACTCACATAAGTGTGATAAAATACATTTTGCAGTTCAAAAGTTAGTATTGATCTAACATGGTTTTTCAATAAAATACGAAACTTTGATGATTATTATAATTTTTAATTTGTTTAAAAATAAAATAATTAATTCTATCAATTATATCATCCTGATTTATTTGAATAGTTAATGTTTTTTAATCATACGTTCACGTTCCTTGATTGTGGTGTAGATGATATAGGAGTTATACAATACAATAATCTCCATGCAAAGTACTACAGTTTATTAGAAATATGCATTGATTCTTCAACATGGACAAAGTATAGACATGATACAATTAAGTCGCTTCTAAATTCACATTATTGTATGGCTTGTTAATCTTTATAGGATAATTGATGTTGTCAACAAAATAAAATAAACCGACACCATCGAACTAATATACAACTCAATCCTTAATCTCGTTCAAATCCAAACTATAGATAATAAAGGAATTATGTTGAATGATATTCAGCAGGACAAGCTTTCATTGGATTTATTATGCAATGTTGTATTTAATTATCTATAATAGATTTATATCAGACGTACGCAAGGCAGTATCAAGACAGAGATTATTGATCAATGATTTGAAAGATAAAGTTCTTTAGAAAAATAAACTTCTTCAGAAATATAAAAGAATGGGACACTATGACAAACATTCATCTAATTGATGAAAAGGAAAATTGCGAATGAATCTCACTCAAGCTCTGACGCGATCAAAATTACATGTAAAATATAGTTGAAATTAAAAAATCTTTACTGGAATATTTCTGCTGAAACAAATGAAAGAAGTATAGAAAATGCGAATCCATGATGTCATGGAAAATGTTAGAACTTACAACGTTCATCGGCTGATTAACATCACATAACTTAAAACGTACTGCTGCATTCGAACAATCCGTGATATGGCTGAGGAGTAGAAACGACAATCATAAATAACGTTAATCAGGCAGCATGCAGCGTCTAAATAATGACATTGAATTCTGGAAAGTAAAGTTCTTCAAAGCATGATCAACTAAATGTGTTTGTGAATATATCTTGATGAATTCTCGTTTACGATATTTTGTGTAACCATGTATCTTGACAGACGTACATATATTCATTCATATAGTCGTCCGCCTACATCTTTAAGTAAGGAACCTAATTTATGTATTATTCTGCAAGCTGTGTATATTAGTTTAGCTTTACGTATTTTTACTCTGATATAAGCATTTGATAATGTTCGATCGTATCATTATAGATCATTTATTTTCATTCTGTAATTATGTAGCCACATACCTTTTCTGATAAGGCAATATTAACGACTTTTCCTAATAACTAAAAATATAACCTGCTCATCATATGTTTTGCAATTCAAGCAAAATGTCATTAAATAAAATAAATGAATAACATATCTTTCTTGTTAAAACTATAAATGTCTGTTGCCTTTCAAAACTAACCAGTGAATGATAAATGTTTGCATCACTATTGATATTCGATAAGGGAGATATTGACATGTGTTGCAGATGAATATCTTGTGTGCTTAACTATATTCATGGTTGTAGCTTGTACGCCAAACGAATGGTCATATGTACAAATAACGTTTACATACTTAACATTTGTCAAAAGTCCTAAGTTGTATCAAAGATTAGACAAAGATTTTGACCTGATCACATTCTGAAAACAACTTAATGGAATGTTCCAATTATACAAAATACCAACTAGAAGTTACAAAATATATGAAGTGATACACACATTTCTTATTCTCTTCACGCTTTGAAATCTATGATCAGCGTTTGCTGTTGTGTTTTTATATGATCTACTGTAATCGACTTTATCAATAAATTATTTTGTGATTAATGAAACATCAATCAACGACAATCTGAATTATGTCATCGTGTTACATATGTGCATTCACGAATATTAGGTTATTTTAAGAACGTTACTAATGTATGGGTGATATTTATTTTGTATTATTGTGTAGCCTCTAATTAAATGTTCTTCAACTTTTCACCTTGAGAAGAAATTCTGCGGATAGTTTGTGTTTATTTAGATTATTGTATGTATGTGCTGCAACGTTATTTGTATTACATTTGCTTGATTTCTGTATACACATCATCCCACTCATCTGGACTTTATTCGGTGCTACATATGTCGTATATGTAGTAAACGCTGAACGTTTTATGCAGATGATGTTATTGTTACAGTTGGTAAGGCTCGCCATCGTTAATGAAATAACCGCCGGTAGCTCAGCAAATTTGTCCAGTCTTAGTAAAGTATGCCATGGGGCTTCCAATTATTTGGGAGTGCACCCCTTGCACATGTTCTTTAGCAGCAGGGAGGCCGAATCTGACAGCCTTTTATAGATTGGTCCATTTGGCAAACCAAAGCTTCCTCCAAAATCGTAAAAAAGTGTCCATATTTGGCAACCCAAGGCTTCATCAAAAATCGTAAAAAAAAAATTTAATTTGGGGACGCAAGGTCGTTGTAGCACCCTCTCTGCTGCTATGGGGGTAAAAATCCTTGTTTAGATCTAAATCCTTTTAGTATTTCAACCGAATATTTGATCATGTCCGATAAAATATCTTGATCTCGGGTCGTGCAAATTTATCGTTACAAATCCATGTGAATTGACTGAGCGTGACTAAAGAAATTTCTAAAGAGATTATAATCCATATCACCGCCGTCCCATGTTTGCCAAATATTTCGTAGCGTATGTGTGTCAACTCCGTTGAATACAGCAAGAATATTGCAGTGTATTGTTGAGTGATATATATATCACATCGGTATTATTATGTCTACCTCTGGAATATATCCATACAGGATTATTACCTCGTAACATCGGTGATCGTCTACACTAGGGGAAATTAAATACAACTTATCCCATTTCATCCATCTTGTTATCAAATTAAGTAACAACTGCGTCTTGCCGCTTCCCGATAATACGATTGTAATCATACGAATGGAATTTGGTAGCGCTGCATGATGCTTAACTGGTTCTCGTGTTTTTGACGCCGAAAAATCAATTACATTCGTGTTATTATAAATAAAGTATGGATCTATATTGTGCGAAATGTAAGAAGCGTAATAGCACACACGAATTAAAGACGATTACAACTAAAATAACATATCAGCACTTGCTGGTAAGTGTGTACAATATGGTACAAACAAATTTAGATTTGTTTCTATGAAATCTGCAGATGATTTAAAAAAAAACGAGGAGGTGATATTGCAGCCAAATTAGTAAATCTCCAAGGAACACCATAGACAAAATATCAAGGAGAAAAACACCTTCCAGAATATAGTTATTGTAGACCCTGGACCAGACTCGATATCAGACTCGATGATCAAAAGCAACCCCGACCCGGTGAAAACCCAATAAACGACATTGATAAGGCGTGTCATGCTCATGATGTTGCTTATAAAAGCAGTAATCTGCAAAACAGACATATCGCAGATGTGAAATTAATTCATGCGTTGAATTCTATCATTCTCCAAGATGATATTGGATAGGTAAAGTAGGAATCAGTAAAGTCGCTAGCGCCGCAAAGGTGACAAATATTACAGCAGCGGAATGGTTATCCAAACAGGCGTTATGGCAAATGTATCTACCACCGTCTAAACAGATTAACTACTCGCATTTTGATGTCAGCGTCCCTAATGAGGTTCATCAGGCTGATATATTATTTCTGCCGCATGATTGTTTTTACAAGTATGCGCTGACCGTATTTGATGTTGCGAGTCGATACAAACAAGCTAAATATAAAATCAGCAACTGAAGTGGCTTCTGCGTTTGAAAGGATTATCGAAGGGGTCCTCTGCATTGGCCAAATCTTTTACAAGTTGATCCTAGCAAGGAATTTCAGGGTGCAGTGTTATCAACAATGAAGCATCATAATGTCACCATCAGACGAGGACATACTGCATTACATCGCGATCAGGCAATTGTTGAACGATTTAATCGGACACTTGCTGAGCGGTTATTAGGATATCAATACGCAAAGGAGTTTATTCAGGATAAACGATCCCGTGAATGGGTCAAGAGATTACCAGGTGTAATTACCGCGATGAATAATGAGATTACTAGAACAATCAACATGAAACCTAACAACGCCATAAAAAAGAAGTCTATACCAGTACAACCTCAAGAAGATTTTTCAAAACTACCAATACTCGGTAATGTCACTGTTAGGTATTTATATGAACCAGGAGAGCTCAAAGGCGGCACAAAAAGGGCTACTGATCCTATTTGGAGTGTTACTGTACATAAAATATCTAACATAACACTATCCACGGGTAGACCGGCAGTCTATAGATTGGATTCAACTGCCCCTCAGCGAGGATTTACTCATGAACAACTACAGGTAATACCCGAGGATACTCAATTACCACCGCGTGGTCTTAACTAGCGCCTATTCGTCTGTTACATTCAAGACAAGGCAGCATCACATTATCTCTGGTATGACCAACGCTGCTATCTTTTCTGTCTACGGTAAATCGTCTAGAGTCATTATCCGACGAACACCAACTCATTATACAATTGCAACTTGCGCAGTGATTATTCTGCTGTTGTTTCAATGTAGGTATTAATTCAGCATCAATATAAAATTCTCTGTTATTTTTTTTATCCTGTTGTTTATAACCAGAGAGTTTTTCTGATTATATCCTTGACGTTGTCAGCGCTGACAATATCACTTATTGTAGCGTCATTATCATCTCCTGACTCTGTCAGGACAACTCTTCGAAGTTGATTTATTATTCGTACTCTGGACACTGCGAGATAAACTACATTTGACCACTCGATGTGATTATCCACCATCCAAACAATTGTATCTGATATAGTCAATCCCTGTGAAGAATGTATCGTCGCTGCGTAACCTAGCGTCCATGGGGATTTATCAGCGCGTAATGCATCTTCGACGACGCTGAGATCAACCAGTACAATATCATTTAACACTAGATTCCACTTTTCATGCTGTCCTGGAATATCAACTTCAATATTCTGCTTTCGTGTATCCGAAGGCCTATAACACAGCGGTACTGGAAGTGTTCCAATTTTTTCTTTATGCGTTTCGAATAACTTCATCTGAATTGTGTCTCTGACTATTTTTCTACTTGCGATTATCAAATCGTTTGGTCTCCACGCTTCCCAGAAATCTTTTAATGGTGCTTCTGAAATTATTTCACGCGCTATCTCACATTGAATTCTATCAGGTTGTAATCTGATTAGTTGTTTGAACTAGCGTACTTATTCATCAAGTGCTCTATGATCGGTGTTAATTTCTTCATAATAGTCTGCAAAATTCTTCAGCCACGTGTCGGGTGATAAACCGACAAATGGTGGTGGTTGATCGTGATCGCCGCACATTATCACTGCT
This sequence comes from Unio delphinus, assembly GCA_029339505.1. Classification (NCBI taxonomy): domain Eukaryota; kingdom Metazoa; phylum Mollusca; class Bivalvia; order Unionida; family Unionidae; genus Unio; species Unio delphinus. The sequence goes on along the minus strand of JAQISU010000314.1, from coordinate 140,808 downwards.
GTATTCTCGTGCAATAACCACTCGAGAAACTTTTGTAATACATCTAACGACACCGTGCATATCTCATACCAAAATTTACGACTACAGGAATAAATTTCTCACCCATTCGATCAGGAGTCCATTCATCGCCTTTCCATCGAAAGAAACTGTGATAAGTGCTTGCATTATTTCCTCGTTGTTTCTCCTCTCTGGCAAGTCTGTGTGTTGGTGTTAGTACAATGATGTTTGATTTCCATCGAAATAACTCAATCACACGAGTCGTCTTTCCTAATCCACCAGAGCCATTTAAATAAACTGTTTTGTATCTACATATTGGATCTGATATCTGTGGTGCATTAGATAGTTCTGATATTTTATCATCTTTCAAATATTTATCTTCAATCGTAACATCTGCTGACTTGGAATAATCATGCAGTATTTCCCGCTTAAGTCTCCATGATCCCCAGCTCTCGTCAGAATTAGTGAATTCAGCCACTGCTTCGATGTGTTTCGCGTTGATATAAAATGAATCAGTGGCTACTCTAACTGCGGTGTAAGGAAATATATTTATCATCGAAAATAAATTGATAGAAGCATAAGCTATCATAGACTTCCTTAAATGTGTATACTGAAGATTTTCCCCGTCTTCGTAAGTAACAATTGTACCAAATTTTGTTCGATCGGACAAGAAAGCGTCTTTACCATCCACGTATATACTCCTAGATGTTATATCCACGATAATAAAATCGTACTCAACGCTATCTATAATCAACCGTGAACAATATCGTTTATTGTCGTATTTGCCACCCTGAGTGAACTTAACAATTATTCTTCTACCAAGATCCTTTGCATCTTTATTCCTAACTTCAAATAACTGTTTGGACCATTTCACAATATATTCTTCGTCGATATCGGGAAATTGTTTTTTGTTTTTGCTGATTAAGCTATCTAGATCGGGTTGTGGTAACCAAACCTCAGTCTGCGCGTGATATGATATAATCGCTTCACTAACAATACAATATATCAGCATGGCACAATCAATCATATACCGTAACAGCACTATTGGCATCCAGTGTTTTTCAGATATATGTCTACCAATTCAAACCTAACAGCACGGATGAAGTCCTGTAGCCAATTCAAATGATACCACACGAGCGAATCCGGTTAAATCAAAATCGGGCAGCGGCCCATTAATCGCAACACGAGCCATCTCATGGGTGGGATATCCGAATCGCTTGAAGTATTCAGCGGCTTCTCCGTACCCGAGAAAACTCCCGGGATAACAAGTTACTTTATCAACTGAAATAATAGTTTTGGGGTCGTATTTTGTATTCCATAATCCGCCGTGGTTGTATTCGATGCAGCTTAATTTGATATCTGCGAGAAACTCACCTCGCGTTGGTCTCCATGAATTTCTCTTTCTGGCAAAATGAGCTGCAACTGACGGAATTGTAAAACAATTTTTTAATAATTGTTCGTCGTCGACACTCTTGGGGAAACTACTAGCTAGTTTCTTCATCGCCTCATGGAGGGTTTTACTGCGGTATAATTCTTCATTGGGTCTTACAAATTGATCGAATCCACCCTCGGAGTTAAGTAACCACACTGACACAGGATCATTTTTACTCAGCTTGTAAATAAAATAAAATAGTTTCTATTCTAGGGAGAATTCTGGAGAGAACTCCACGGGTATATATTTTACGGTTCTATCCCGTGAAAATATTGTTACCGCAGGTGTCCACGCGTGTTCGTTATGATCAATAATTTTGATTGGATCTCCTCTCAACGTATTTTTCGGTTCGTATAAAACTTCTGTTATCGTTATTATGGTTATTGGGAATGTTAACGATGTTTCTAATTTGGCTATATCCTGGATCGTTGCTCCGTTCTTTCTAACTGTTAATTCCATTCATTTATTGTTTTACGTCTTAGATCAGTCAGTCTGTTTCCACGCAACGCATTTGTGAAGTGTTCTATTATTCGCTCTGCTACACAATTCAACGACAACAGTTTCATGGGTTTTAGTTTTTCAATACTCGGTTTATCATTTAACGGATATATCCCATAAACAACAGCGGTTACAGGATAAGATCTCTCGTAGTATGGTTTGTCAATCCCAGTCAGAATTTCTGGTTTTGAATCTCGACTCACAACGACGGTTCTTTTTTTATCCTCCAAGATGGGTTAGTATTTATCCCGAATAATCCAATCTCCCGTGTCTGAGCGGATAATGCATTTCACTCTAAAATAATACCTTTACCGCCCAAGGATAATGGTATGGGATTTTTGATGTTTACCGCTAGGAAGAGGAAATATTACTGCCATCGTTTCGTGTATGAATGTCATAACGGATTGATCAAAGATGGTTTTCTTATCGATCATATTGATTCCAATCCTCAGATTAACAAATTGAATAAATTACGAACTGTTATACAGAGTGAGAATACTACATCTGGGAAAACTGGCACTTGTAAAAAAGTTGCAAGGAGACTCGTAAAATCAGTTAATACAGAAACTAACGAGGAAATAGTATTTCAATCTATGAATAGCTCCGGTAGATATTTTGATATTTGTGAACCCTCAGTACGAAAAGCAGAAGAGGGAATCTATCGATCTGCGATTTCAAAAAAGACAGGACAAAAAATTAAATTCATTTATGTCTGAGACAACCATCTCTGAGAATTATATTTTTCATATTAGAGGTGTATAATTATTAATATTATGAATTCTCAAAATATCAATGAGGTTATAACCGAAATTTTAGTTTTGAAATCTCAGGGGGTTGACACATCTGATAGTTTAAACTGCGATCAAATTATGTCCGACTTCCATTATATTGAACACGGCGCTATGAATAACAAATATGTTCTACCCAAAAAATATGCCCTTATTAAACGAATTCAGATATCTATCCGTGACTCCCTTCTATGTTGTGACGACGTCAGTAAGTTTGTCCCGATTTTTACTATCGTGGAATGAATAAGAAAGGAATTAGGGAAATAATGCGAAATAAAAAGGACGGTTAATTCAAAAATCAGAGATATAAGATTGTTAATTGAACAAAACGAAAAAACTCCTTCGGATGGTCGGTTTTAGTGTAGTAAATATTTTTTTTTTAGATTCAAATTGAAAAATTGTTTAACAATTGAAAAAAATAATGGTTAATGAGTCATTAGCGACTAGATTGGCTCATGAGCGACTAGAAGCAATTAAGAGATTTATACCAATCCGCGACTCTGTTAGGAATAAACTACAATCTAGACAGAGTTTACAAACGGATTTTGCTGCGGGATCTAAAGAGTTGTTTAAACTAATAACCACAGCAACAAAGTGGGCAATATCCGCTACTGAGCGTGCTATATCTGGAAACCCCCCAAGGAGGGTACTAGAGAAGAAAAACTTCTTATTGCTGTACTTGAAAAAATAGCAACGGAAACTGAAAAAATAGCAAGAAGATCGAAATAAGCAAAAAAGTCTTTAAGAACACTTCCTGGTGATATAGTAACTGTTGCAAGACGACAAGAACAACAAGAACGAGAACAACAAGAACGAGAACGAGAACTTCAGGAAGAAATATAACGATTAGTTGGTATTGATATTAGATCTCCACCACCTGAATTTCAAGCACCACTTGCAGAAGAAGAACTTACTAGTAGACCACCACTTATCAAACCACCTAAACCATAAGAACTACCAGGTGATACTGCAAAAGAAGATTAACCACCTGAAAGGATATTTACGGCTGATGCGATCAATAGAATCAGAGGAATCAAAACAGACTCTGAATTAATTAAATTTACTAAAGAGACATTTAAGAAGAATATAAGAGATAGTTATTTAAAATACGACGAGTCTAAAAATTTGATAAAGGGTATAGACACCTGGGCGAATAAAGTGTTTTAGCAAACCGTGGTAAAACTAAAACAAAAAGAGATAAGTCATGATTTTAATATTTTTCTAGCTGCAGTAAAGGGTGGCCTACAGCCACCAGCGTATACAGCAAAGCCAATCCCAAGTAAAATGCAAATAATGGCAGAAGCTGATTTGAAAAAGGTGCAACTGGTATCACTAAAAAATCATCCGGGAAGGGATTAGGAGATTCCAGTGGAATTTCAGGTAGTGGTCTTATTCAATGATCTGGTAATATTCTCAGCGATATAACACGATTAGAAGTTCTCATAGGAGGAAAACGAGCTGGAAATAACTCACGGGAACTGATTAATGAAGCAGCTGATATCTGCAGGAGGTTATTTCAAGGTGGCATCATGGACATTAAAATATATCGAGATTTCATTGGCGAGTTAGTAGAAAAATCCTACGGATTATAAGAGTGACTAAGTCATCCGTGATGAATCACTAATTAGATAATATCATTTAAATAAGATGATCATGCACTACAACCATGACAAACCAACCAGCGTCTATGTAGTAAACTCGCGGTTTCCAGTTTATAACGCGTACTTTGGTGATGGTCTCGGTGATACCATTGCGGGGTTATTTGCAAGAATGGCTCCAAAAGTAGCGCCGCTAGTAAAACAATTACCAATGAAAGCCATTGATGTTATTCGTGATAAGGATATTAGCGCTGTTGGAAATCTTGCCGGAAAAGCACTTTCCGCCGCGAAGGATAAATTAACAGCGCTAGTTCGGCGGCGAAGGAAACCATAATTGACAACTCCGTCGTTACCGTTAGCATCTACAGTGGAAATGTCCGCAAGTGTTAGTAGAATAATAAATAACGCAGTGGATCAGAAACTAGCGTCGCTGATAACTAACGCTCAAGATAACATAACCGCAAATATGATAGCGGGAAGTGGCTTAAAAAAACCACGACGACGTCGATGATTTCGACTTTGATAAATATAATAAAATGTTCAAACGGTCACCTGATACCGCGTTTGATATGGACGCCCAGTGCTTAAGGATGATTCCGTACGTGATTATCAATTTTATTCCTATCACGCAATACAACCAAATCTCCAATCAACAATCGAACTTCAAGTTCATGATACCAGTAAAATACTTTTTAGCGTGCGAAACGTTTATCGAAGTAGAAGGAGAACTTGTAACAGATGTCGCAGCTCATACACCATACGCAGATAACCCACGTGTCCGAGTGGGTTTTGTCAATAATGGGATCATGGCGTTATTTACTAGCGCTAGATATCTCATAGTTGGAAAATAAATTGAAACCATTGAGAATGATGTTGATGTTGCCACAACAATAATAGGGTTAGCAAGATATTCTGACGATTATACAAGATCGGCGGGTCCATCTATGATGTTCGCTAAGGATATTACTGATCACCATAATCACCCCCCGTATATTAAAATACGGACACGGCGAGATAATGCAATTGATCCAGGCTACCCCGATACTTATGAACACTGGGGAATGGTAGACCAGCTGGTGAGTTTGATATTGTCGGAGGTGCTAGTCCCGATTACAATTTAGGATATGCAACACGCAAAGCAATGCTATAAGGAGATCGTCGACGATTTTCAGGCGCGATTCCACTGCATCATACATTCGGATTCTGCAGAAATGTCAAAAAAGTCATCTATGGAGCAAAGCATACGGTAGTACTCGTGCGAAACGGTACTGATAATGATGAAATCTGGCGTGGTGATGAAGCTGGTCTTGCTGCCGGTAAAGTTATTTTATCAAAACTGTCACTGTGGATACCAGTGTTGACTTCATTAATTACCGCGGAGGAGCGATTACTATCATTTATGGACCAAGGAGGAAAATCGTTAATAAGTTGGTTATCGGTCTCCACATATACTTTAAATTCTCGTATTAATGGTACATTTACATGGCACCTGGTAGCGCGACAAGGAATTTCAAGTCCGCGTCATATATTTATTGCGCTACAGGATAGAACGCGATTAGATAATCAAACACGTAGCCATAGGATATTTGATAAATTAGGCGTTAGTGAAGTCTCGCTGAGAATAAATGGCCAACAGGAACCATCCGAGGATATACAACTTGATTACTAAAACAATCATATTGCACGCGTGTATAACAGGTTGTTGACATATATGGCACGCGATCCAAATGTTGATACTGGTCTGCAAATATCACAACATGATTTTAAAAATCTATATCCGATCTATTACTTCTCGTTGGAACATCTTGATTTAACAAGACAGTCTGTCGTTGATATACACTTTAGAGCTCGTGTAATGGTGTTAATTATAGATCGGTTGCTGTCATTCTCAGCGACAAATCAATGCTAATCGAAGGTGTTGGTGGAAGAATGAGTAATAGATGCGCCAGTGGAAAATATGTAACAATTAGATCAATCTGTTATTGTATAATGTCATATAGTCATATTAGTGTCACGTTGACTCCCGGTCAACTCAAGAAATTGCAATCGGAATCGGCTAAAAATGTGGAACCAAGATAACGCTGAAACACAATCAGATTTCTGGCGGGGCGAATAAATTGTCGCTGACGACTCGTCAAGTAAAACACTTCAATGAGGCGTTCGAGGATAAAGAAGGCGTTAAGATCAATCTCTCTGCGAAGGGGATCGACGACATGAAAAAATAAGGCGGTATATTCCCGTTGTTAGGTGCAATTCCAGCGTTAATTGCTGCGGCTGCCCCAGCGGTGGCTAAAGCGGCAGCGTTAGGGGCCGTTGGTACCGCGGCAGGAATGGCACTAAAGAAAGCAACTGGGCAGGGGTATAAAAAATAAGAAGGGGAAGGGTCTAAGACTACCAGGAACCCCGTATTCATGGTGCAGCGGAAAAGGTCTGATAATCCAAGGAACAGTTTATTAACACCAATGTCCAATTTTGATTTACTCGATGCTGCTAAAAAACTATTGATACAAAACTTCAGAGGTGTCTTTATGAAAGATCAGTTGCCGGCTCAACCAAACAGCGCCGAAACCGGTATTATTAATCTCGATAACAGCACCGGACCTTGTAATCACTGGGTTGCATACGCGATTGATCCGCGCGTGATTGTTTATTTCGGTTCTTATGGATTAGCGCCGCCTAAAGAATTTATGCGTTACATAAACCGCTTAAAAACTCCTCGTTGGTATTCCACGCTGCCAACACAACAAATGAATGATCCACCAATATGCGACAACGAAGTATTAAATGTCCTCGATGCTATTTCAACATTTGGAAAACCACCACATGTTGTCGTAAATGAATACACGAGTAATCGCTGGAAATCAAAGATTTCAAATAAAAAAATTTAGAGAGAGAAAGAGTTTTACAATAATATGATTGATATTTGGGGGAGATCTTTATCAGCGCTGAAGTAACCCTCCGCCGATGGCACTGCAACCGGTGATATAAAAAAAAAATCGAAGATGAAATAGCTGAAACGTTGAATTTAGAAAGTGTTGATCCTAATGAAATAGTTGTATTTCAAGATTGTCAGGGTAAATTGAAAACGAGTAATATTTCTCTTGATGATATTTTAATTAAACAACGAGACGCAGTAGAGGATACTATCGCGTTATTTTCTGATCAGGGTAAACTCAAACCGGGTGTACTTGTTTCAACTATCTTGGAACGAATTAACAATATTGACAAGCCGTTATTAGATTTCTTTGGTAATCCTCCAGTGACCACACCGAAGCTCACATAGATAAAACTTCTATGTTGGAACTAGCAACACTTCAATCTAGATATGAAGAATACGTAAAACAGTTTTCAGTTTTTCGTAAAAATATCATTGAGAAATTTCCTATAACCGCGTTGGATAAAATTGAAATAAAACTCCCGGATATTAAAAAACCCATCGATGAGACGAAAACCTTCATCGAGGCAACCAAAAATGATTTTTCGAGGATGATAACAATCATTGAAAATACAAAAATTCCTCATGAGAAAACTAACAACGTAGTATACACGATCCAACACGGATCATTTGCGTGGACTCCTACAAACAACAAATTAGATATCTGGGGTCAATAATACGATATCAACGATCATCGACAAGGATACAACTGAACAGTTCACGATGGCATCCACTAATGAGAATTTGGCTAGGATTCAGTATCATGTTGTATGGAGTTCGTAGCGGATTTAAGTAAACAATTAAACCGCTAACGGTTTCAATTGAAATCGTAAACGAATTAAAAATAAAACATCATCAACGATACATTCAGTATCTCAATACCGCTATGGTCAGGTCAGAGAATTTCAAACTAAACACAAAACCCTCGCCGAGGAGTACCAAATTAAAATAAAGAAATACCGACGAAGAATCATCGCAATTGATGTTACCGTGTACTCGGTCAGTGGTATAATCACCGATGCCGGAATTATACTCTGCTCGGTGACAATGATTGCCCCGATAGCTGTTCCAATTTGTATATCCACGGCGACAACAATTGCAGGAATTATTTCCATTATAACAAAAAAAATATCATCATGCAGCCAGCGTAAACTGCAAGATTACTTAATTAAATGTCATGTTGTATCAACCGCATACTCGCAATTGTCCTCGTTGATATCGTCGTCGCTCGATGATACATTTATATCAGATAGTGAGTTCTCAGCGATGGTAAGTATTTATGATTCCGCGATGTCAAAATTAGAAATACAACATGAGAATAATAACAATGACAACACCGCAAGAACTCCTTCAACGAATAGTAAAAAATACCGAACCGATTCAACAAATAATGGAAAATACCATACCGATGAAGACCAGCATGATATCAATAACCTCAGCCAATTCTGAATTCAGTGTGAATTTCCCTACTCTAATTCCAGTGAAAGAAATAGCACTAGCAAAACTACTAGTGTATCACAGTTGGCCTAATATTAGGTCGGTAGCATTTGGTGGTCAACAACCGAATAATTCCTTGGTATTTGCGAGTAAGAATCGCGAAGACGGAACTCCAGGCTGGAACGTTGTTTCGCTGCCATCTGGGTCATACCAAATGGAACAAATCAATGCCGAATTACAACGCAAAATAAAATCTATTACCGGACCAGAATCGAAAATCGCTATAACGGTCCACGAGCCGAGACTATCATCTGCGATCAAGATAAATTCACCTGATTATGTCGTAGATATCTATCAGAGTTCTATAAGGACAATACTGGGTTGGCCTGAAATACTTCCTCGACAGGTTGACATACCACCTGAACCGAAAAAATCTGATTATGTCACAGACTATAAATCATATCACGATTTTAACCCTAGAATAATCGACGGTGTTTATACGAAACTTTTGACAGAGCCTGTTTTTTATCATAACGGAAAATGGATCATTGGACAGCGGGATGGTGGTTGGATCGAACCTTCTTCAGATACAATCTCGAAAGTTTTTAATGCTTTTAAACGAGAACATAAGAATCATTTAGATAAATCACGGTAAAGTTTTCAAGAACAATCGTCGAAAACTTCAATTATCAAATACACGGAAATATTAAATCAAATTGTACACGATATGGAATTGTTTAATATACGACTTATTCAAGGAGTATTAGATGCCATGTATGGTTATGAGAGAATAGAATTTGCAAGAACACACAATATACATGTAGAAGATATTCCGACATTTAAGTTTCCTGAGTATAATGTTCCATAACTAAAAAAATCAACCAATGATCTCCTCGATGAGTACTTCCCCCAATACTCGCCGCATGGAAGAAATTGCACCCACCAACAATACTCAAGCATAATAACGACCCAGACGGAGGCGGCAGACATATTGCTCCTCAAAATGTGAATATATCCTCGGTGATAGCATTGAATTTAGTATGTGATGTTATCGAAGGAAGCTATCAAATAAATCTTGAGCGATCAAATCAAGCTCAGCAGGGATATATTTTATACTCCTTTGCACCAACAACTCCTCCAGGATTTCTAATTATTGAGGATTCAACTAATCCAGTCTATATGCGATGTCATAATGATTCGTTAACGAGAATTAATTTCAGACTTACTGACCAGTCAAATAATCTAATTGATTTACAAGAGGCGAAGTCTTGCAAATTAGTCTGTTTGTGAAATCCTAAATGATTTTCATTGTTAAACCCATAGCAGCAGAGGGGGCGGGGGGCGGACTTGATAAAATATTCGGTTAAAATCATTTACATGAATCTCGAAGAGATCGTTAAACCCATAGCAGCAGAGGGGGCGGCGACAATGACGTTGGCAAATATTTTTTTCGTTTTCGTAAAATGGTTTGTACAGTTTGCCCCTTGCATTTCTTTTTAGTTTTGAGAAACCCCTACTTTGACAAATAGAGCTCTAAAATCGTTAAGGCTCCATTTGGCAAAAGGATGCTTTACATATTTTGCTTAAAATCCGACCCAATTAGAGAAGAACGGCTCGCCCTCTCTGCTGCTGGTTTAAATATACCATCTTACCTCGTATAATAGTGATGGGAAGATACATTCATAAAAGCAAGCATCATAAAAGGTCATTTTTAATAATATCTTACCTACTTTATTGAAAAATGAAGGATCCGTGTAAAAATCATTTGACAAGTGTAATCAAATACAAAATGCTATCACAAACCATAACTAAAACTATCTAAGGAAAACACAATACAATTTTTAAGTCATTAAACAATTAAGTTCATATTAAGTCCCTATACCAAATATATATATATATATATATATATATATATATATATATATATATATATATATATATATATATATATATATATATATATATATATACATATATACACACACATGTATATATATATATATATATATATATATATTCCTGGCGTACAGTCAATATTTGCTGCTAATTATAGCTAGTTGCTTAACGTCAACTATAGCTTCCGCAAACCTTTTCTCCAATCATTGAAAACGAAACACAATTATAATTACAAGCTGACCTGATTAAGAATTGGGCGGATCAGAGATAGAGCTATTAGCAAACATCTGCAACAATATCTGGCAGACAATTGAATGACCTTGTCATTGATTATAACATTCCCCCCAAAAAGACAATATCCAGCTGTGATAAAATTACAAAACCAACAATAATGCTAAAGATCATCTTGAACAGATTGAACACACAAACAGAATAAATAATCCCTGAAGAACAGGAAGGGTTCTTGAGTGTAAGAGGCACAATTAGAGTTCATTGTGAAGAATTACTCGCAACATCAACAAGACGTCTATCATGTATTCACAGACTTTAAAAAGGCCTTTTAAAGAATGCGGCATGACACATTGAGGGTCATAGTAAAGAAGTACAACATGGGTCAAACATTGATATATGCCAACAGGCAGCTATACGCCAAGGCTACTAGTACAGTAATTGCGCACGATTCTGTGGGAGACTGGTTCCAAACCACAGTCGTAGTATGCCAAAGATGTCTCATATCACCCAGGCCTTTCAACATCCACTTATAGCGCATCATGAGCGAAGCATTTGAAAACCACTGTGGAGAACGTAACGTCACAACCCATCGTATTGCAGACGACATTGATGGGCTGGCAGGCAGTGAAGACGACCTTGCCACCTTAGTGAAGAACCTGGCTAAAACATCACAAAGGAATAATTTCGTAACACCATCAGGAGCAAAGTAGGCAAATATGAAAACCCCCTCACCACCGTTAAAAGGAGCTGAAATGGTATGGCCATGTTACTAGCGCCAACAGTTTATTAACAACAGTCCTGAAGAGCAGCGTTCAGGGTGGCAGAAAGAGAGGTAGACATGGAAACCTCTGGAGACAGAATAGAACAGGAACAGTTTTGCAGATACACAGACATTTGCACATGATCGAGGCAAGTGAAGAGAGCTGATCAGATCTTCAGCAGCACAGCTCCTAGACTATCACACTATATAACGAGATGGTTGATTATGCTGCTGTTGCTGATGCTGATCATCTTGATGATGAATACCCTTTGTTCCAGTCTCTTTGCACATTAACATTACAACTAGAACAGTAAAAAAACAGTAATACACTCTAAACTATTAAAACCGGACGCCCACGTATATGAATTGAATTTTACTTTGCTATGTGTTAAATAGGCAAATTGTGTTCGGGCTTGCGTACCTCCATTCTGTAACACTGCACAAAAAGCGCACACCATAGATGGCTGCACTGTATGATGATTAGTTAAAACTGGTTAAGTAGGTAGCTAATAATATCAATAAAAGATGCATAAGAAAACGCAGCAATCTCTTTTGGATCCTATTTTCATTCTAAGATTATTTAATTATCCTTCGCAATTGTAAAATTAAAACGTTATATATTTATGCTAAATATACATTTATGCAATTCTTCGACAGTTTTTTTTCTAGCAATATGTGTCATTTCACATCAGCATTATGTATGTATAATATTATCGAAACTACTAAAGGTTGCAAGATCATAAACACAATATTAGATGATATCCCTAAATCCACCAATTTCCATCCAAGCTATCATAACATTCTTAGATCGAACAATTATTGAGAAACTTTCAAACAGATATAATGAAGAAAATTGCTGCATATTAATGCCGTGAGAAAGGTTATTAGAAAACAAGAAGTAACGCCTTTACAAAAGTGGAATAAAATAAAATGAATTAGATTAAATGTCACAACGTCGCATCGAGAAGTTCACAGACTTCACACATTATGTGAATTTGTTACGAATTAAACAAAAGTTAAAGCAGATGCGACTCAATAAATTTAGGAGACGAATCTTCAACATAGCTTCTCTAAAAAGTCAACACCCTTAGCTTATTCTGAAATCAATGACAAACTATTTAGAAATTTGTTATCTTCTGTAAGATAAATGCCTTTGAATGATATATCAATTATTTCAACTTAATGGAATAATGTATACTAATGATCACGAACAGATACCACATAGATAGAGATTTGCATGTAAATGAATAGTTTTTTTTGACATCCTGGATTATAATATTGTTTTTGTTTTAACATGCTTAAATATAATTAGAAAATTACTTTACCGGGGATAGCCGCCATATAGTGAAATTCGACATACAGTAAAAAATTACCAAAATTATGGCTAAAAACGACTTACATATTCGTATTAGTATTCGTTTTTCTTATTAATTGTATGATTCATAATTCGTAAATCATACTTTTGATTCAGTGGTTCTGCTACACACTATCTGAAAATGTATTAATTGTACGTGCTTGTTTTTACAAATTTCTTCTCATTTTCAAGACAAATGGTTTCGACCGTTTTGTATGTTACAATCTTTTGAAACATTTGTATTAAAATAGTCAAGTTGAGCGATATATTCTGCTTTGTCTTCTATCAGACATTTGGTTGCATCTTGATAGATATTTTCTTTGTTTTTGTTTTCGTTTTGTCGGGGGTGGGGGTGGAAATCTCTTAATAAGGTTCTAACTGTTCTGTCATCAATACTATGTTTCCTAGCTTTCTCTAACTTTCCGAAGTTTAATTCAAAATTGATTTTTCAACTGAAGCATGTAACCGAGTTGCATGGCAAGATAATATTTTCTTGAATTGTGTAAATAAAAAATATTTTAAATGTGTGGGTAGTGGAATATTTGAATTGGATCTACTTGTCAGAAACGCTATGTATGATTTGATATACCATATTTTAAATAATGACAATATCGTGCAAACAAAGTTACCTGATGTTCAACTCACTTCTTTTCAAAAGCAAAAATAAACCAAAAACATAGAAACTTCATTATATTTTATATATTTCTCATAAATTATTGAACTAGCATATACTATGAAACACATATTAAAATAGAACCATAATACATTGCGTCAAAAAATTAAATATATAGTAACATTATATTTAAAAATATTGTGTCAAACAACTGAAATTTAGAAAGATACATTTCGAAACAGTATAGATATGGATCATAGAATAGAAACAAACTTCATAAATGCTACTTTTATTTTAGAGGTGATATTGATATGTAGGTTGAAGGCTTGAACAATAATTGATTGGTTATGTGGTTGGTAGATTTTCTTGTTTCTATATTGGAAACTAGGTCGATACATTGATGTGTTTTCTCTTCAACGACATACATCACTTTGTGTAGTTACATGGTGGAAGGTAAGTGGACACATTTATATATTTTCTATTTGGTCGAAGGTCAAAATATGTTAGTAAAGCTAGTGAATACATACTTATGTAACTTTAATTATTTAATTTATATGAGTTTTTTTCCATGTAAATCTTCTATAGGTACCCCTTAGAGAAAACGACTTGAGGAATAAATCTCTGCTTGTAGTGTACAGCTAGGTCAGGCATATACATTTCTTTAATTGTTTTACATGCTACATTTTCATTGATCTGGCAAATTTTGGCAAATAATTGCACACATTTTACCCTTTATATTTTATAACTACATGGCTGTATTTCAAAGTGAACGATTTTATAAGATGTATCGAAATAGCAGTATCAGCATACAACTTGTTTTATCAAAGGTATGACAGCATATATTTATATAGGTTCATTAACAATTTCATGCTAATGAACGGTTTTCATCAATGTGATTCATACTTAAGAAAATAAAAGTCATCAAGACTGATTTTTTTCTCAAAACTTAAAAGATACCGAAGAAAAGAAATATACGTACACTGCCCATGCACAACTTAATTAAATTTATTTCAGATCTACCGAAGCAAAAAAACTCTAACATCTGTTTTAATGTAATTACTAAGCGATCATGTATGCTGTAAAATTATTAGTTTAAAGATTATACATAAACCGATGTCACTAATTTAATTTATTAACGGGAACTGTTAATTCAGCTAAATTCAAATTCGTATATGTGATAACTCTGAACAGAACATTGAATCATATGTTTATATTTTGATATTCTATATCTAAGCCATATATTGAATCATAGTTGCCTCGTTAGTTTTGCATTTTTTAAACTGAGTGTACCTAGAACTAAATAATGCATACAGATTAAATCGAAGAAGCATATATTGGATTTCTTCGTATTTTCAGGAAAACGATATTGTACTAAGTTAAGATGCGTACCGGAAGAATACTAAAACTCGAACATGTTGGTGCTATTGTATTTATGCTCGTTGTTGTGTGCCTAGGGATAAGATTTATTTACCAAAGAAATATTACGGAAATGTCAAAGGAACATGTGCTACAAAGATGCAGTATCTCGATTTGTACGCCTTGTCAATACCTGGATCCCGCTAAAACGAATGAGCCTCTTGAACATTTAAGTAGTGATGCTTTCCACGTTGCTCAGTACAAAACATTTCCACCTATAAAAACAACAAAACTAGAGGATTTGCCGACGTCTGGAGAAGATCGAATTGAAAAAATATTGCATCAAAAATGGAATACGATCAATATACCTATTCAATTCAGAGATTGCGTTAAGTCCTTTATTGACAATCATCGCTCGTGGAAATACATGTTCTGGACCGATCAGAGCACGAGACATTTCATACAAGATCACTACCCCAAACTTCTTTCTTTATACGACAACTATGTTAATCCACTTAACCGTGCTGATGCCATGCGATACATGTTATTATTTTATTATGGTGGAGTATATAGCGATTTAGATGTACAAAGTTTGCGTCCATTAGATCCAATGATTAAGAAGTATTCCTGCTTTCTTGCACAAGAGCCACACATCCATTCCATAGTATATTCAAACTTTTATGAGCAAGCCAGTACGGCGTTTATGGCTTGTCGGAAACGACATCCATTTATGAAAAGCGTTGTAGAAAACCTGTACACTTTCTTTCATTTTGCAAACGAGCATGACTCCACTGGGCCAAGGTTTCTCACGTTTATATTTAGACAATATTCGAGACTAAGAGGACACATAGAAATAACAGACGACGAGTATGTATACTTAAGCCCACCTGAATATTTTAACCCAACCGTTGATCCAGGAATAAACAAACTACTAGCAATGCAATGTGCTGGATTTTCGTGCTTGTCTTCACTTCGCAAATGGCAATGCGAGCAGTGGAGAAGTGAAGGGGTGAAATCCGAGCCCTATACTTTTTCGTTGACAAACCATGTATGGGCTCACATAGCATATCAATATACACAATTTCGGATTGAAGTTGACATATTTACAATTTGGCCTGGAATTACAGTTTATGAATATATCAAAGATGAAAGAGTGAAGAATTAATAAAATGTAGATGCACATAACGTGCCTATGAAAGTTGGGAAGCAACACCAATGTCAACTACATATTTATAATTGGATGTAGAGATGATCCTCAAAATGGCTATATGTACATTGCAAAAAAAAAATGAAACATGTTTGCTCATTCGTGACAGACACAACAGTTTTTCCGACATTTATAATTATGTGTCCAATTGTTGCACCTCATTGGATGAATATAACATGGTGTTTGTAGTTTTGAGCTTGGAACGTTTACACTTAAAATGCTTTTGGCGTGTTATGGTGCACAGCAGCTTTATAAAGGTCCACCAATAGATTTGAATATGTAATATTTAAGTATTACTGTGGTCTTAGAAATCCTTTTATGACTATAGTTGTTGATCGGTTGGAGGAATTATTACAAAGGTTTGAACGAGGGCAAAAAGCACGTTTATAACATTTTGTTGCAAAGACGTATCCAGCAAACTTTCTAATCAGTAATGTTCAAAATTATATCTAGAGTGATTATTTTTCGAACAAAAGTACGATTTCTTTTTCATGTTTTGATCCTTTGTTGCATGTGTTATGTACCAGTCTATTCAAATGATTAGTGTTCATAAAAATGTGAAACCGGCACCATAATTAAGTACCTCCCCGTACTGCAGTATATAAGTTACATATATGTACTATACAGTAGCATCCTTAAAAGAAAAAGAAAAATGAGCCGTGGACATAATATATCTAAATGAATCCTATTAATGATTACTTATATTGAATGATTTTACTTGCTTTATGCATCAATGTTTTGTGGGATAGGTTGCATATGTATTGATTTATTAATAAATTGTTGTTTGTTTGCATCGTTTGTTATAAATATGCGTTTGCGTTTCACGTTGATTTTATTTTAAATGGTGTTTTCATACTTTTGTCTCCTTATTTGATGTGTGTCACCTGTGTTATGTACAACATTGTTTTTTATCTCGTACTGTCAAAATGTATTTTTTTGATATTTACATAAAAAAGTGAAAATGTTTTTCTTCTGAACTAGCATGGCATCAAATAAAACAATCATGTCCTAGATCTAAAAAAACACGAGATAATATTACGTTGTGCCTTTCTATCACAAAATGTTGCGGTGTAGGGAAATCTTTATTCTATTTGTGTTTCTTGCGGTTCCATTCTATGTCTAGTATTGCGCTGATCAAACTAAGCATCGTAATGCACATTGTATATACTTATCACTCGACGTTTCAATTTTATTCCATTCTTTATTTACAGTTAACACACTTTCATACGTATGTATTTAACTTCAGAATTTCTACCAGTAGTTTAAAGCTATTATTATTACACCTAACTCTATTCACATTTAATAGAAAATATTAATTTTCATTTTTATAGTCTCTGCCAGGACTTTAAGTCTTCACTTCCATTGATTCACTTTAAGTCTCATAAACTCCATAGCGTTTGAAATATAATTAAAAAAAGAGTTTGTATTCATTGTGAACATATTGACCAATTTAACGTAATACATTTAAATTTATAGGATTGGTAATACAGTTTCATCTCATGTATGTTTCTAAGGTTTTAGTTACATCACACTCTTAAGTAAATTCGATTGGTGACTAATTTGCCAATTAGAAATTGTGAATAGCAGGACAAGGTGTGATGATGATGATGACCAAGTAATGTCTTGCAAAGATTATAAACTGTGTATAAATCCTAAAAATATAGTTATATGTTCATGAAATAGGTAGCCCCAAAGTAAAATACCATTCTGATGCGAATTAAATGGCAAAGAGCCGCCAGAATAAATGACCATTAGGTGTATTGTGACTAGTATGTTTATTTCAAAACGGGCCGATGCAGTTATTTTACTGTAAAACGCCAGAAATCGCCAAGGACTGCAGTATTACTATTGTCACGACATCAAAAGCTGCTTTTGAAACGTTCAAAAGGAACCATATTAAATGAACTGTAACTTATCAGCCTAGTGTTTAAAAAAATATAACTATGCTATGTTAGGTCATGCGAAATTAACTTAACCGAGTTCATATTGCACATGTGAGAGAACAAGTTGAAAAAGGATAATTATTGTTTATATACTATTATTTTCCATGTAGTTAAACGCAATCAGATATAAAATCGCGAGTCTAACCGACTATTGCATGCTTTAAGACACTGATTAACTTTTGAATACCATTTTCATAGCATAGCTAATCATGTGTTAAAGGTGGTGTTAAAACTGTATTATGGAAACCCAAAAACGTACATCTTATTATAAAAATGGAATTAAATGGTTCCTTAAACAAATTATCTCTTAATTATGTTCCTGGAACTTGACTTGTTTAAAAATGATAATTTTACTATTGATTTTGCAATGTAAAATATACATAGCAAGTCGTAATATTACATTCATCGCAATAATATAAAATACAACTTGAAAACTGTAACACGCTAAATCAATGATGCCTCGGTTCTGTTAACTGAGATAAAAGTATAACTGTTACTTGAAAGCTGGCATTACTCAAAATGGTAACCACATATCTGCTATATGTCACCTTTAAGTGGCAAACCTTTCAGCAGTTTGGAAAATATATACTACTGCTATGTTGTTTCTTAAACTGTCAAACCCCTTCCCACCTTTAAGAAACGATTTATTACGACTTAATGGTGTAAAGTTTAAATCTTCATTGATATCTGACCAGTTTCAAGCATTATCTTTATGGATTGCTAATACAACTATATAAAGGTTTCATTTGTTAAATTTCGTTTATTTAATTCATACTGCTCGATAATGGAAAAAAAAGCTTTCTAAATAAACACTTATCCGATGTCCCGGGTTTCTTTTCAGTAGTTGTTGTCTTAGGGTATGAACATACTTAACGTTTAGTATTTCACATTTATTCAATTACTTTTTTCCATTTCTGTTAACAATCAAAAACGTATAAATAGTGTAATCTATGCTGCTGTCAAGTGTCGTGCTTTAAGAGCATTTCAACATAATTATTTTATTCTTTGCTGCACAAAAATAAATGTTAATTAATTTCGTCATATTGATCTGGCCTTAATTTATAATAACTTTGCCGACGTATAATTTTTTTTTTGTCTTGCTATTTTCTGCATAAATGTTCCGTTTTTTGTCGTTCCAGCTTTTTACTTAAAGTAGGTCATACCTGTAACTACAAACTCTTTCTGATACGTTCGTTGTCATTATCGTATATATCTCTTGATGAATTGTGCAACGATTATTTATATCAAGTGTAAGAATAATAAACTGAGTTTTCATTATATTTGTTTGTACGTCTAATTATTTTGATATTAAAATGTCCTATATGCCGTGATTATCTTTATGAAACATATAGGTCTGGTGGTAATCTTGGGATAAGATCTATAATTCAAGCAGATTTTGAAAACTTATTCAAACAAATTTTCATACATTGTATTTATATCGTACACTTTCTCTTCGAACATGCTTAATAATTATCATATCATGCAGTGAATCCTTCCATACATTATTCATTTTTTATTGCTGTTCAACCATCACAGGGCCCGGTTAAGTTCACTGGCATGTTACTAACAAATCTTTAAGTTGCTACTGGATATAGAACACTTCATTTAATTTTATGTCATTCTGTAGTATTGTCTACTCACTAATCATGTATAATACAATATCTTAAAAGTAGGATATTAAATTATCCGTTATTACTATTTTCTGTGCTTGGAATAGCTTTGACAATAATCCTTTTATAAAATAATGTATTGGTAGCTGTATCTTTCCCAAATCCTGGGTTCACTCTCCTAGCTTAAATTCCACTTGATCTAAAATATATGTACGCTATGTTTCTAATTGTTGTGAAAATGTTTTTAAATTGATTTCATTAGAATTTCAATCGTGTCTCAAATTCATGATGTATTTCTTTTCTTATTTTGGCAAGAAAAAAGTGGAAAGCATACTCAATATAACACGTCGAAATTAGCAGCACGAAACTATTTATCAACAATTAGTGTATTGATTCAATACAAGGCATGTTCTTGTCGTTGTAAAAGGTCTTTAACAACGTATTCCTATGTAAGAGTATTTAATGGGCGTTATACATTATGTATAATCACAAATAGCAAATAGGTCGTAGTCTTTTTAATTTATGTAGTTACATTAATATACAGTTTGTCCGATTGAGCAAATTTGATAGTATACTTCTTTTACTTCAGCTTCTTTCCGATATAGTTAAATTCCTGATTAGGATAGGTGCAACAATTATTGTTAGCGGTGGACATATTTTTGTTACTTCCTGGAAAACTGCATGTTCCGCTCAATATATTTAAAACGTGATTTTTATTGTGTTATGCGTATGATCTCGTTATCTTTACTTGCTATACAAAATCTTCAGTTGTGTTTTTATTTTGTTTGAGAATAAAATAATTTATGTTATATCCGTCTACTTCAGACACTGCTCAATGGACATATAACCGGTAACAGTTTGATTCGTGTATCTTCAAATCTAAATTTGATTTTTATATTAACTGTGAATTGATCACTTTACATCATAGATTAAAACTGTAAACATTATTTCGTGATATTTTTTTAGTTTCTAACATATATATTTTTCAAAGTAACCCGTGTCTCCCATTAAGTTTAAACCACGTGTCAACTAGTTTGGTATTGTCTGAATCAAATACAGCCTTTATCAACTTTCAAATTCTTGTACTTTATATTCAGTGCTCGATTTCAATAATCCCTTGGTTTATATTTAAGATAATATATTTACTACATTTCGAGCATTGATGCATAAAAAACCCAAATGCAATAAGAAGAAACTTTATATGAGATTAAAAGTTTGAGGTATAATTACAAGCATCCATCAGGTTTCCAATTAAAGCTGCCTTGGCCGAATTTCAAGATTCCAATATATACTTACATAACTGATGTAATTTAGTTCAGATGTATGAAAAAAATATTTTTCTTTAAATATTTTAGAATTAATGCAAGTACATTTTATAATCTATTTACAAATAATTAATAAGTATTGTCAGCTTATACTGACACTATGCATCTACTAATAGTGTGTATTAGTTTTACTTACGCTTAGGCATGAAATAAATCATGCCTTCATGGCATCATAGTCCGAGAGTATTGACACCCTCTTTATTTTCAGAACTACGTATAACATGTTATCTGCAACACACCTTTTTGGAACGCTATTTATAATTTACCAAGCTTACACATTTTTCAAATCAATAAGTATTATCTGTGTCCATCTTATTATTTTTTAAGCTTTTGCTTAATGTGTTTTCATTCTATTCACATATTGTAGTTTCGTACTTTTCACTACATCTTAGAGGAATGAACTAGTGACTTGTCCATACACAGTTAATTATTAGAAGTTGTAATATATATCGATATTTTCTTAATGCAATTATTAAATTACGTATATACATTAATACTTTTTAATTAAACGATGTATATTGATTTGCAGACGATTATATTTATCGTGCTTGATAATGTTTTACACATGTCCCTGTGACGATTTTTCTGTATTAATTTCCACTGAATATGTTATAAACGCAAAGCGAATGTGCTCCTAGCAAGCATGTCATGCCGTACATATTTATGATGATCGCATCATTATTTCCTTTTTGTTTTCCTGACAAAAGGCAACATAAATCTTGCTATTAAATCCAATGCATGGAATGCATATTTATTGATCTGTACATTACAACAGCTGCATTGGAAATTAATTTTCAATATTCTTATAATTCATTAAAGACTATCTTTAATGGCCATTTTGATCTCACTTTAAATTGTACATGTTTTACGACCCCACTTTGTATTGCTATAATATATATATATATATATATATATATATATATATATATATATATATATATATATATATATATATATACTGTTACATTGTAAACCTACTCCATATTGTGACGAAAAATATATTGATTCCAATTTATTATATGAATGGAACTTTCTTATTTTCCCGAAATATTCAATAAATCAATTTTTTCTCGTAATGATTTTGCTAAAAAATTATATTAATTTCGAACAAACATCCTGGCTTGTAATTTATCTTTTTTGCTAAAATTTCTGTGTATATAATATTTTTTAATTGAAGGTTTCTGCTAGTTTAATAAATTTATGAATATACTATCTAACCGTTGTTTTCAGAAAAAACAAAACAAATCAATGCGTTTGATATTAGCTGACATCAATGGTATCATTTAGAGTAGTTACGTTAGTAACATCACAATTAAAGCCATCTCAAGGTAGGTTTGATTCGACTATTTGAAGTTTGATTATATTCGCTTCGCTTTACGTTTGTCTTCAGTGCTTTAAATAGTGAGTTACTTATCATTTACACGACAACAAACGTTGGCTCTAGTATCCTCTAATCTAACAGATACCTACCTATGTTATCTCAATTTAATTTTGATGTATTATATTACAAATTCTACATAATCGATTCAATATTGCTTCATCATCTTGATAATCATAATATCTTTAATCTAACAAAGAAACACTTCATATAGTTTCACCATAATATCTTTGATCTCACTTAAGAAACACTTGATCTAGTTTCACTTTACTATAGTTTATATGATGTATCTAAAACCATTGCATCGAACGCACAAACCATTCGATGTCCAGGACATAATATATTTCATTTACCTAACTTTTAGAAAACTTTAAACCTGCCGAAACACTTTTTCCTGTATTTTCTTCATTGCCAGTACGTTTAATATGTAAACGCTTTGGCTTTGAAGATGAAGCAGCAGCAGGGGCGAATCAGACAACTTTTTAGAGGCGTCGAATTGGCAAACCGAGGCTTCCTCCAAAATCGTAAAAAACCGTTTATTTTGCAAACAAAGGCTTTCTCGTAAATGCTTTATAGAGGCTCATTTGACAAAAAAAAGACGTCACAATTGTTGTCGCACCCCCATGTTGCTGCTATGGGGTTAACAATACTTGTTGAAATTGTTAACAATTTTTTTCAACCGAATATTCGATCAAGTCCAATACGATATCTTGATCTCGGGTCGTGCAAATGTATCGTTACATATCCATGTGGGATTGACTGAGCGCGACTAAAGACATTTTTAAAGAGATTATAATCCATATCACCGCCGCACCAAGTTTGCCAAATATTTCGTAGAGTATGTGTATCAACTCCATTGAATATAGCAATAATATTACAGTTATCTCTGATCACTTTTGGTATTTGAGTGTATCGTTGAGTGACATATATCACATCGGTATTTTATGCCTACCTCTGGAAAATATCTTTTGATTGTCGAACATCACATCATCATATACGAATAAATTGTTAATACCTCCATCTAACTCTTCTATTGCTGGCGCTTCGTCAATATCAGTTAGAAACTCTATAATACCCGGTGATTTCTGCTGCCTTTTCGTTGTAATCCTTTAACACCTCGTAACATCGCTGATCGTCTACACTCGGGGCTATTAAATACAACTTATCCCATTTCATCCATCTCGTTATCAAATTAAGTAGTAGTTGTGTTTTGCCACTTCCAGATGTTCCGATTGTAATCATACGAATATAATTTGGTAGCGCTGCATGATGCTTAATTGGTTCTCTTGTTTTTGTCGCCGAAAAATCAATTACATTCATGTTGTTATAAATATATTATGGATCTATATTGTGTGAAATGTAAGAAGCGTACTGGTACAGATGACTTGACGACGATTACAACTAAAAATAACAGATCAGCTCTTTCTGGTAAGTATGTACAATGTAGTACAAACAAATTTAGATTTGTTTCTTTGAAATCTGCAGATGATTAAAAGAAAAAACGAGGAGATGATATTGTAGCCAAATTAGTAAAACTCCCAGGAACACCATGGGCAAAATACCCAGGAGAAAAACACCTTCCAGGATTTAGTTATTGTGGACCCGGAACCAGACTCGATATCAGACTCGATGATCAAAACCAACCCCGACCCGGTGAAAAACCAATAAACGCTATTGATAAGGCGTGTCATGCTCATGATGTTGCTTATAAAAGTAGTAATCTGCAAAACAGACATATCGCAGATGTGAAGTTAATTCACGCGTTGAATTAATTCACTGATAAATCCTTCAAAGAAAAAATGGCTTCATGGTTAGGCGATGAAAGGAAAATTGTTATTAGATGCTGGTAAATAATAGCAACATAGAATCTATGTATTATTCTCCAAGAGGATACTGGAGTGTTAAAGCAGCAATTTGTAAACTCGCTAGCGCCGCAAAGATGGAAACTACCACTGCAGCGGATTGGTTATCCAAACAGGCAATGTGGCAAATTTATCTACAACCACCTAAACAAATTAAACTACTCGCATTTTGATGCCAGCTTACCTAATGAGGTTCATCAAGCTGATATACTATTTCTGCCCCATTATGGTTTTTACAAATACGCGCTAACCGTAGTTGATGTTGCGAGTCGATACAAACAAGTAGAGCCATTAAAACAAAATCATAATCTGTAGTAGCTTCTGCGTTTGAAAGGATTTATCGTAGGGGTCCTCTGCATTGGCCAAATCTATTACAAGTTGATCCTGGCTAAGAATTTTATAGTGCAGTGTTATCAACAATGAAGCATTTTAATGTCACCATCAGACGAGGACATGCTGCACTACATCGCGATCAGGCAATGGTTGAACGATTTAATCGTACACTTGCTGATATTTGGATATCAATACGCGAAGGAATTCATTCAGGATAAACGATCCCGTGAATGGGTCAAGAGATTACCAGACGTAATTACCGCGTTGAATAATGCGATTACTCGAACAATCAATATGAAACCTAACAACGCGATTAAAAAGAAGTATATACCCGTAAAACCACAAAATGATTTTTCAAAACAACCAATTCTCGGTAATGTCACTGTAAGATATGTATATGAACCAGGAGAGTTCGAAGGTAGCAAAAAAAAAGAGCTACTGATCGTATTTGGAGAGTCACTATACATAACAAAATTTCGACGACATTGATATCAACCAGCACAATATCATTTAATACGAGAATTTGCTTTTCACTTTGCCCAGGAATATGAACTTCGATATTCTGTTTTCGTGTATCCTTGGGTCTATAACACAATGTCACTGGAAGTGTTGCAAAGTTTTCTTTATGAAATTCAAATAACTTCATCTGAAGTGTGTCTCTGACTATTTTTCTACTTGCAACTATCAAATCGTTTGGATTCCACGCTTCCCAGAAATCAATTAATGGGGTTTCCGAAATTATTTCGCACGCTATTTCACATTGGATTTTATCCCGTTGTAATCTAATTAGTTTTCTGAACTCGCGTAATTGTTCATCAAGTGCTCTATGATCAGTATTAATTTCTTCATAATAGTCTAAAAAATTCTTTAGCAAATCATGTGGAGACAAACCGACAAATGGTGGTGGTTAACCATGATCGCCACACATGATGACTATTGTATTCGCTAGCAATAGCCAATCAAGAAATCTTTGTAATACATCTAACGATACTGTGCATATTTCATCCCATATAATGAATTCAGGAATAAATTTCTCACCCATTCGATCAGAAGTCCGTTCGTCACATTTCCATCCAAAGAAACTGTGATAAGTGCAAGCATTAATTCCTCGCTGTTTCATCTCTCTTGCAAGTCTGTGGGTCGGTGCTAGCAAAATCATGTTTGATTTGGAAATGCTAGCGTTTCTACGAAATTATTCAATCGCACGAGTCGTCTTTCCTGACCCACCACAGCCGTTTAAATAAACTGTTTATACCTACATATTGGATCAGATATCGACGGTGCATTAGATAGTTCTGATATCTGATTATTTTTCAAATATTTATCTTCAATCGTAACATCTGCTGATTTGGAATAATCACACGGTATTTATTTTTCAATTCTCCATGATCCCCAACTCTCGTCTGAATTAGTGAATTCGGCCACTGCTTCGCTACGTTTTACGTTTATATAAAATGAATAAGTGGCTACTCTAACTGCTGATTCAGGAAATCTATTTATCATCGAAAGTAAATTAATAGAAGCATAAGCCAGCATAGACGAATTCAAATGTGTATGCTGAAGACTATATCCATCTATGTAAGTAACAATTGTACCTAATTTGGTTCCATCGGACAAGAAAGCGTCTTTACGTTCGATGTATATACCCCTAGATGTTGCATCTGCGATTATAAAGTCGTATTCAGCATCATCTATAATCAGCCGTGAAGAATATCGTTTATTGTCGTATTTGCCACCCTGAGTGAATTTACCGATTATTCTTCTCCTGAGATCTTTTGCGTGTTTATTTCTAACTTCAAAGATCTGTTTCGACCATTTCAAGATATATTCTTCATCTAGATCAGGAAATTGTTTTCTATAGCTGCTGATTATACTATCTAGACTATAAGGTTGTGGTAACCAGACCTCAGTCTGCGCTCGATATGATATAATTACTTCACTGACAATCAGCGATATCAGCATTTTAGAATCAACCATATACCGTAATAACACTATTGGCATCCAGTGTTTTTCAGAGATGTGTCTACCAAACCAAATATAACAACACGGATGAAGTCCTGTAGCCAATTCATATGATACTACACGAGTTAATCCGGTTAAATCAAAATCGGGTAGTGGTCCATTAATCGCAAAAAGGGTCATCTCATGTGTGATATGTCCAAATCGCTTGAAGTACTCAGCGCATTCTCCGTATCCGAGAAAACTCCCGGGATAACACGCAACCATATCAACAGAAATAATATTTTCAGAGGTATATTTTGTATTCCATAATCCTCCTTGGCTATAATTAACGCAGCTTGATTTGAAATCTGATAGAAATTCACATCTTGTTGGTTTCCACGTGTTTTTCTTTCTCACAAAATGAGCTGCAACCGACGGAATTGTAAAACAGTTTGTTAGCAATTGTTCGTCGTAATCCATTGAAAAACTACTAGCTAGTTTTTTCTTTTCATGGTGCAAGGCTTCCGTACGGTATAATTCGCCATTGGGTCTTACAAATTTATCGAATTTACCCTCTTCATCTTCAAAACAGTGAAGTAACCACACTGACACAGGATCGTATTTACTTGACTGAGAAATAAAATCAAATAAATTTCCCGTTTAATATTTTACGGTTCTATCCCGCGGAAATATTGTTGCCGCAGGTGTCCAGGCGTGTTCATTATGATCAATAATTTTGACTGGAGTTCCTTGTGATTTATATTTTGATTCATGCAATACCTCTCCTGTTATTGTCATTATGTTTATTGGGAATCCTAATGATATTTCTAATTTAATTATATCTTGAATCGTTGCCCCATTTTCCTTGACTGTTAATCCTAATTGATTTATTTTTTTTACGTCTTAGATCCATCAATTTGTTTCCACGCAACGCATTTGTGAAGTGTTCTATTATTCGTTCTGCTACACAAATCAACGATGCTAGTTTCATTGGTTTTAATTTTTCAATACTCGGTTTATCATTTAAAGAATATATTCCATAAACAACTGCTGTTAAAGGATAGGATCCTTCATACCATGGTTTGTTAATTCAAGTCAGAATTCCGGTTTGGAATCATGATTCACAGTGATAGTTCTTTTATCTTTCAAAATTGGTTCAAATTTGTCTCGAATAATCCAATTTCCCATTTCTGAACGGATAATGAATTTCCCTCTAATTAAATACATTTTCTTGTCAAGATGTGAGATTATCGCGGCTGCTCTTTCGTTGTTCATGGTAGCATCAACGTTACCATCAATTCGAAATGCTGACCAATAGTGGGATGCTCCATCGAGCTTGAATTCATTAAAATAATCGCGGATTTTACCCAACATGCTTCTATCACTTATTAGACCCTTTGGTACATTTACGGAGACTCTATCAAGATTGAATTTAATATTTTTCCAAGGCTTAATTTTCGATAATCTCTCGAACTTCTCCATATTATAATTAAGACAAGTATTTAAATAAAGAATTTATTATATAATGAATCATTGCAAATGGCTTATGATAGGATCAGTAACCGCATTTAACAAATCATGTAGAAAGGAATTATGTGGATATCATTTACAAAGCGTTCGTAACGGGAGTTATGGGCCCTTACCTTGCATACAATGTGGGGTAGGTGTGAGAGGAAAATTGCAGTTGTGTCTGAGTTGCGGTGGTAAGACATACAGAGAGCTCAAGCGTTATTATGATAAACGAATCAAAGATTCCGTCAAAAACTCCATCAATGACCCTGACTTTGTCAAGGATATAGCCAGCAACAAAATCATAAGAACACCTCAAGACTATATTGAAAGATTCCAAAGTATTAATTTAACCAAACAACGAATTATACAAACAGTATTATATATAAATGGACCAAAAGTTCAGCCACATCCCGTGATCAGCAATTATGAAGCGTCTCGTGACGGTATTGTCAGAAACCGCAGACTGAAGAATCCAGTTCGGGTTATGAATAATCTTGGGTATTTGATATTTGGTACTGGAGGGAAAAAATATCTTAATCATCGTTTCGTGTATGAGTGTTTTCATGGATTGATCGAAGATGGTCTTGTTATTTATCACATTGATTTCATTCCTCAGAATAATTCTTTATCGAATCTACAAGCTATTTATCAGAGTGAGAATTCCAAACGAGGAAGTACTGGTACTTGTAAATCAATTGGGAAGAGACCTAAACAATCATTATATATAAAAAGTAAAGAAGAAAAAGCACTTAAATAAATGACTGAAGCTGGTAGATATTTCGATATTTGTATACCCTCAGTACGACGCGTTGCAGAGAATATAACCCGATCGGCTATTTCGAAGTGTTTCAAAAACAGAATTCAATTCGCATATATTTGAGAACACCAAAGGGAGATAACTCGTGCAGGTATGTGCACGGCTTATGAAAGAGTTACCCTCAATGGGTTTTTCCAATTAAATTCCATTGGTTGGTTTTAACTGTCACGATTCTCAATGGAGATATAATCAATTGGGAAAATTATCTGTTTTGTAAGAAAACGAATCAAATTTGTAGTATTACAAACAGTTGTACGTACAGACAGCATACAACATCTACTAGAACTAACGTTCCTCAATACCCTAGATGCCACCCCTGATGTTTAAAACTCTAGACAGCTCCGACACTCGGACTTCTAGATTTCCTGATATTTACACGTCACGACAGATGTAGACGGACAGACAATCCGACAAACAGAGATGCTCCGCTACAATATCAGCTACAATTTCAGCTACGATATCAGAGATGTTATCAGAGATGTTCCGCAACAAATCAGCTACGATATCAGAGACGTTATCAGAGATGTTCCGCAACAAATCATCTACAATTTCAGCTACGATCTCAAAGACGTTATCAACGATGTTATCAGAGATGTTCCGCTACAATATCAGCTACGATATCAGAGACGTTATCACAGATGTTATCAGAGACGTTCAGCTACAATCAGATACGTTCAGACGTTATCAGCTACAATAAAGAAACCAGACTAATAATAGTTGTCTCAAAAAATAATCTAAACCTTAGATTACGCTATTGCATTTAAAGTCTAATAGTGACTAGTAATTCCAATTATTCCACGTTTAAAATCTGCATTGTAATAAAGACATCATTATATGAAATGATAAACTGAATAAAATTCACAATAAAACGAAATATAAATTTAACACTCATCCCTTTGGCTGGAGATTGAATGACGAGCTATCTTTCCTGTGATAAGATACTTTTGGTCCCGTAATGTTTATCAGTAATATTCTGCCTTATATACCCTCAATTAGGTGAGCAGAATTCACGGCAAAATTACCGTGCACCCCGTGAATCTAATGTTCCGGACTTCATGTAATTCAAAGTCAGGCACATGCAAATCGTTACACGCCGCTTACCTTGGAGAAAACCACTTATTCACCCCAGGTAACGCATGTATGACGAAACAAAAAATATGGTGAAATTAGTTTGTAATTTAATTAGAAAATAAATTAAATTTTCGCCTAATTCTGTGACAATACCTCCCCCCTAAGAATAAAAATGTACACATTTTTAAAACTAACACAGAATAGAAGAAAAATAACTACTGATGATATCTTACAACACTTACACTGGTTATACTAGAATCTGGATTTTATTACTGGGCAAATTCATACAAATTTCCCATCATACCCTACTATTTTTCAACTCCCCTTATTGACATTGTCGCTTTATCTTTTGATATACAACTTGAGCATGTTCGCATGGAATGTCTTTAAATTACCGTCCATGTCAATTTTATAGTCCATGTCACCTTTTACCTCTTTAACTTCATAGGGACCTTTCCACTGGACTAATAACTTATTTGAGCTCGTTGGAAGAAGCAATAGAACCTGATCTCCCACAAGAAATTTCCTATTTCGCGCTCTTCGGTTGTAATACTTGGCATATCTGCGCCCCGATTTAATTAATTCGTCACGTGCCATCTGGCATGTACTCTCAAGTTTATTTCTTAGATCTAACACGTACTGGTAAGTTGTTTTTATTTCCTCGTTCGCGACATCACCAGTCCATAGTTCGCGTAGTATGCGCATCGGGCCTCGAACTGTTCTACCGTACAACAGTTCGAAGGGTGAAAACCCTAAACTTTCCTGCGGTACTTCACGGTACGCGAACAAAACAGCGTTTAAATAACGGTCCCAGTCTTGCGGACGTTCCGCGCACATCTTTCGTAGCATGCTTTTCAGGGTACCATTAAACTTCTCTACCAGTCCATTGCACATCGGATGGTATGGGGCAGTGTTTAGCTGTTTGATGGATAACAGCCTACTTATTTCACCCATGAGGTCAGAGGTGAATTGGGCACCACAATCAGTGAGGATTTCTCCTGGCACCCTTATCCTACTGAAGATATCAACTAATGCTTCAGTTACCCTTTCCGTTTCAATAGTTGGTAACGCTACGGCTTCGGGGTATCTGGTCGCGTAATCAACCAGAGTAAGAATATACCGATTCTTTCTTTCGGTAACTGGGTGTATTGGTCCTACAATATCTACTGCCACTCTTTTAAACGGTGTATCTATTAATGGCATCTGTCCTAAGGGCACCCTTGTGACCTGTCCCTTACAGACGGTTTTCTGACATACGTCGCACGACCTATAGAACCGTGTGACATCGCCATTAACACCGGGCCAGTAGAATTCAGCGACTACCCTGCTAGTGGTCTTAGCCTTACCTAGGTGTCCTGCCATGCTTGACTCATGCGCCACCCTAAGTACTTGAGATCTATATCTCTGGGGTACGACCACTTGAAAATACTTCTTACCTCCCGAGCGCTAAACTCCCTATGAATTAATCCGCTCTTGCGTACGAATCTCGAGCTACCCCAACCCTTGCAATGTTTAATCGCGCCGGACGTGATTTTCTCAACAATTGTTCTGATGGATTCATCACGTTCTTGCTCTTGTTTGAACTCATCTCGCGAAATTCCTGAGATCGATTCAGGGACTATTAATTTATGAAACGCGGTTTTCTCTCGCCGTGTTTGCGCTCGCGTTTCGATTGCCTGGGCCAAAGGTATTTTAAAATCGGCCATGGTTGGATGACGGGAACCTTCAACATTACCGATCGTCAGATCGTAAATAGGATTTTCCATACACAGGGCATCAACAGTTCCAGTTAGGAAAGGTGTTATTACCGTGATCCTTGCTACGGGAATGCGACCGATCGTCTGATCAAGTAACATACATGGGGACTCCCACCCGAGCATTTGGTTATCCTGCACGAGACTCCGTTTGATCACTACGCCCGTGCAACCAGTGTCACGTAATACCACGACTTCTCGACCGTTGACAAACCCTCTCGCGGTTGGTACACGCGCTTCGGGAAATAGACACGTGCCAAGCGAATGAATATAAGGTTCTACCTGTACAGATATACCTTTACTTTGTATAGCCACTGCTACCTTATGCACAAGTCCCTTTCTTTTAGGACAGTCTTTTTGAACATGACCCCATGCATTACACAAGTAAGATTGCAGACGCTGAATACCTGGATTCCTAACTGACCTATTTGCCTCAGCTGATTTTACAAGCTCCCTAGGCATCGGTCTCGCAGACTGGTTGCCAGACTTAAAATCTTTAGAAACCACGTTCTGGGTTCCCCCATGAGCTTCTGCAAAGAAATCGGCTTGCTTAGCCATATCTTTTACGTTTGTGAAGACTTTCTCTTTCAGAAATTGATCTAATTCTCGCCCAACTGTATTAAATAATTGATCTCTGAGCAAGAAATCAGTCAACCCTTCAAAACGTTTTCACCGCTTTGCCGCATTCAATCCACCGCTCAAAATAGTTCGCAATTCTAACGGTGAACTGACTAAAGATTTCTCCCTTATCGGGCTTGCTATACCTGAACTTTTTACAAAAACCCTGTTCAGTAAGCTCGTACCTTTTGAGAAGTGCTTCTTTTAGGACGTCGTACTTAAACACATCGTCTCTAAGAAGTCGTGAGTATACATCCAGTGCTTTACCTTTTAATAGAGCACTAAGATGCAGTGCCCAGTCATTTTGACTCCACTTCTGGTTTTCGGCATACCGCTCAAACCGATGAAGATAACTATCCATGTTATCTTTTTCATCGTCAAAGGGAGGTAATTTGGGGCCCCTTAATTTGCTAAAGGTAGAATCGTGTTCTCTTCCAGCTGCTGCTAATTCTACCTTACGCTCATGATCCCGTTGCTTAGCTTTTTCTTCTAACTCTATTCGCCTTTCATCCGCTTCCCTTTCTCATCCTATCCTGTCCATTTCGGCCTGCTTCTGTAATTCTATCT
Organism: Unio delphinus; assembly: GCA_029339505.1. Lineage (NCBI taxonomy): Eukaryota > Metazoa > Mollusca > Bivalvia > Unionida > Unionidae > Unio > Unio delphinus. The sequence goes on along the minus strand of JAQISU010000314.1, from coordinate 107,975 downwards.
TATCCTTCTCAAAGGCTCATTTCCTTTCATCGGATTCCCTTTCTAATTCCCTTGCTCTTACCATTTCTTCCCTTTCCCGGGCTTGTTCTTCTTGAATAAATTTCCTTAAGCTTTCACCTTCATATCCAAATTCTTTGCCTAAGGCAACCAAGTCCTTAAGGGATGACATGACAATTGTAATATAAATATAAATGTATAAAACAGGCTGACCTTATCTTCCGGATGAAGGTAACCAAACCAATGCTTTAAATACGTTTATACTGGACACACGGACCTACATAAACTAAACAAAAATAAACCCCAACTTGAGTATTATCTTGTCAAGAAGGTCACGCTCAAATATAAACATTAAATGTATACTTTCACAAAAATGATTGACAGTTCACTTAATCCAGCGATCCCACTTCTGACACCATTGTAACATTATTGTTACCGAGAGGATGGTGGATTAAATGAACAACACAAACACAATGTGTGAAATAAAATATAAATTTATGAAATAAATTATTAATGAAAAATAATGATGTATCAACACAATAACTCATGCGTTCAACCCACAATTACACTCACAACCATTCACAATACATGAATAAATGAAATATTAATACAAAATAAAACACAGATACAAAGGAATTTCTTGGACTATACACACATCCAAGGAACCTTTACAAAAGTTATATTAACGCAAGTATAAATTACGATAATTAACACAAAAATCAAACTATACTACTGCACGTATGGATTGCGACAACTAGCACGAACATATACATGTATTTAATCAAGTTGCTAACTTTTATTGAGATTCATGCAATCCCTTGAAATACTATTGTGATTTGAAGTAACCATGTAAATACAACAATGTATTCAATTATACTACAATTGCAACACACACATGTGTCCCGACCCTGTATAACCGTACGATTCACCAACAGTTGAATCGCCGCCCAGTTTCTCCGAAAACCTAGGGTTGACACAATACTTTTATCGGTCACTTGCCCTTCACGGATCCACCACAGTTATACGTATAGACAGCATACAACATCTACTAGAACTAACGTTCCTCAATACCCTAGATGCCACCCCGGATGTTTACAACTCTAGACAGCTCCGACACTCGGACTTCTAGAAATCCGGATATTTACACGTCACGACAGATGTAGACGGACAGACAATCCGACAAACAGAGATGCTCCGCTACAATATCAGCTACAATTTCAGCTACGATATCAGAGACGTTATCAGAGATGTTCCGCAACAAATCATCTACAATTTCAGCTACGATCTCAAAGACGTTATCAACGATGTTATCAGAGATGTTCCGCTACAATATCAGCTACGATATCAGAGACGTTATCACAGATGTTATCAGAGACGTTCAGCTACAATCAGATACGTTCAGACGTTATCAGATACAATAAAGAAACCAGACTAATAATAGTTGTCTCAAAAAATAATCTAAACCTTAGATTACGCTATTGCATTTAAAGTCTAATAGTGACTAGTAATTCCAATTATTCCACGTTTAAAATCTGCATTGTAATAAAGACATCATTATATGAAATGATAAACTGAATAAAATTCACAATAAAACGAAATATAAATTTAACACTCATCCCTTTGGCTGGAGATTGAATGACGAGCTATCTTTCCTGTGATAAGATACTTTTGGTCCCGTAATGTTTATCAGTAGTATTCTGCCTTATATACCCTCAAATAGGTGAGCAGAATTCACGGCAAAATTACCGTGCACCCCGTGAATCTAATGTTCCGGACTTCATTTAATTCAAAGTCAGGCACATGCAAATCGTTACACGCCGCTTACCTTGGAGAAAACCACTTATTCACCCCAGGTAACGCATGTACGACGAAACGAAAAGAAATGGTTAAATTAGTTTGTAATTCAATTAGAAAATAAATTAAATTTTCGCCTAATTCTGTGACAAATACGATATCAACGATCATCGACAAGGATACAACTGAACGATTTAGAATAGCTTCCACTGATAATAATTTGGTTAGGGTTTCAGTAACATGGTATGTGGAATTCGTAGCGGATTTAAGTAAATAACTAAACCACTAACGGTTTCAATTGAAATCTATTGTAGTAAATAAAATGTCATCATTGGCAACGTCACAGCAATATCGCTATGATCAGGTCAGATAATTTCAAATTAAACTGAAAACACTCAGTCAGGGGTTTCAAATAAAAAAACAAATACCGACTTAGAATCACCGCAGTTGATGTTACCGTGTACTCGGTGAGTGGTGTAATAACCGGAGCTGGTATTATACTCTCCTCGGTGACAATGAATGCTTCGATAGCTGTTCCAATTTGCATACCAGCGGCGACAACAATCGCGGGAATAATTTCGATCATACCAAAAAAATATCATGTAGCCAACGCAAACTACAAGACTACGTAGTTAAATTCCATGTTGTGTCCACTGCATACTCCCAATTATCTTCAATTATATCGTCGTCACTCGATGAGACATTAATATCAGATAATCAGTTCTGAGCGATGGTACATGTTTATGATTCCACGATGTCAAAATTAGAGCGACAATTTGAGTATAATAACAAAATGCAACACCGCAAGAACTACTTCAACGAATAGCGGAAAATACCACACCGATAAAAACCAGCATGATCTCAATAACATCAACACATCCTGAATTAAGTGTGAATTTTCCTACTCCGATTCCCGTGAAGGAGATAGCGTTAGCAAAATTACAAGTGTAACACAGTTGGCCAAATATTAGATCAGCACCTTTCGGTGGTCAACAACCGAATAATTCCTTAGTGTTTGCGAGTAAGAATAAACCCAACGGTCAACCAGACTGGAACGTTGTTTGGCTACCATCTGGGTCCTACCAAATCGAGCAAATCAATAACGAATTACAACGCAGAATAAAATCCATTACTGGTAAAGAATCGAAAATCGCTATAACAGTTCACGAGCCGACGTTATCATCTGCCATTGAGATAAACTCACCCGCGTATGTAGTAGATATTTATCAGAGTTCAATCAGAACAATACTAGGATGGCCAGAAATACCACCTGAGGCATCTTATCAAATACCCAAACTTAAAAATTCTGATTATGTCACAGATAAACAATCATATCATGAAATCAACCCATCATATCGAAATTATTTACCTGATATAAAAAATGCAAAATTAACTGATAGATTTGCATTTCTTGAAAACAATACCATGCAATGGGATTTTGTTATCGATAAAACTCCTGATTTATCCATTACCGTTGTATTCATTTTAAATAACATAATTTATTATTTTAAAGAGATTAATCAGTTACATAGGACAAAACTAGAACAACTACGACGAAGTTTCCAAGAGCATCTCTCTGATATACCAAGGCAACGTGAAGAGATCATAAAATATTCTACGATATTAAATCAGCTTGTATCTGACATGGACTATATCAACAAACGAATAATTCAAGTAATAATTAATGATAAGAACGGAGATAAACAAAAATTCCTAACCGGCTACATCATAACAGAGGCTGATTTATCCGATTTCAAATTCCCTGAATATGATGTAAATGAACTAAAAAAATATGTTAATAATCTTATCCAAGAAAACTTTTCTATGATACTCGCTAAATAGAAACAACAAACAACAATCCTCAAACATAATAATGGCCCAGACGGCGGTGGTAGACATATCGCTCCTCAAAATGCGAATATATCCTCGGTGATAGCATTGAATTTAGTATGTGATGTTATCGAAGGAAGCTATCAAATGAACGATCAAATCAAGCTCAGAAGTGATATATTCTATATTCATTTGCACCAACAGCTCCTCCAGTGTTTCTAATCATTGAGGATCCCACTAATCCAGTCTATATGAGATGTGATAATGATTCGTTAACGTGAATTAATTTCAAACTCACTGACCAATCCAATAATTTAATTGATTGACGAGGTGAGGTTTTACAAATTAGCCTGTTTGTGAAATCTTAAAAATCGTTTACGATGAAAATTGCTAGCTATTTCAGCAAAACGTTTTAACCCATAGCATCAGCAGGTGCGCGACAACGACTTTGCGTCCCCCCCCCCGCAAGAAAACTATTTTTACGATTTTGGAGGAAGCCTCGTTTTGCCAATTCGACGCTTCTAAAACGTTGTCTAATTCGCCCCTGCTGCTGATGATGAACATTTTATCTCTGTTGAGAAAAAAGAGTTGTTCAATTGGGGCATGCATTAGCATTACAGTGTGTCAGTTGTAATGTGAATTAAGGAACGCGAATGGAAGCATAAAGATACAGCTTAGCTTGAAAATACCAGACGTTAACTATGCTGGCACTGTCTTCTTTTCATAGATCCTGATTATTATTCTCGTTGATGGTGGGATGCTTCGTAGCTTACCTCATGAGCTGCTAAAACCTATTTGCAAGTACTTTGTACAGATTTAAGTGCAGCTCAGCTGAAAAATGTATGCTTTCAATATTGTTTTAAAATCAGCGTGCGTGGCACATTCAGAATGTATGTAAGATACTTTCTACAGAATAAAGTGAAATGTAAAGACCTCGTTATAAATAAAAAATAAAGACAGATATTGCATAATAAGATTAAACAGTGTGTGTGTGCGTTTGTGTGTGCGTGTGTGTATATGTGTGTGTGCTGTAACGTTTCGTAGATTTAATTTAGTAGCACATTTATAGTGACTAATTTAATATCAGTTCGTCAAAGAAATGCATTTGACTCTGACACAGCTAAAGCAGCAGTGCAAGACAATTTTATTGGAATGTAGCTCATAGGACGACTGGATATAAGTCAGCCTACCAAAGAATCTACCCAAACAAGATACTCACAGATGTACTTTCCTAGTGCCAGACTAATACAAATTGTCTGACTGTGAAGGGTTTTCCTATTGTCATTTAAAAAACCCTCTGAGTATGATTGAACGATGTCAAGTTACCGTCTAAAATACAACAAAGAATTAGGAAAATCTAGAGCGTGACCATTTATTAGAATGAGATCTTACCGACTGGTTAGATGTTTTGAAAAATTAAAGTACATTATGTATTCAAACTTCATATGGTAAAAAAGAATGCCATTTGTAACTTTGTATGTCAGAATTAAAATATGTGGTTCACACAACAGTGTTGGTTAGGGATCGCCGAATGTAACTACAACTGGGTTTAATTTGATTAATAGTAGATCTAGGTTGTTTCAAAAGATCTGCAAGCTTTGCTAATCGAGCTATCCTTTTTCCTCCATTTCCTAATCGAGATAAGCCAGTTAAATAAACATGCGGTACATATATTTCTACATGAAATTAAAACATAAACAGATGCAAATGTAGCTAAGAAATTTTCAACTTCATCAGAAAATAATGCAGATAGAAAGAGGAAAGATAACTGCAAAAGAGAAAAGATCCAAGAGGAACACAAAAAACAATGCAGATAAGATTTAAATTCAAATAATCAGAACTGTCTAATTGAGCACACTCTCTTACTTTATACACAAGATAAAGCTTTGATGCTGCTATCAATATAAGTCTAGTATCATTCTGTAAAGAACAAATAGCAGATAAATACTGTCCTGTTTTAAGACAATTGCTGACCATTTGATTTTACACACGTACATTTCACTTTCAACACAACAATTTTCTTGTTATGATGTTTTAAGGAATTCATAGTGAAGGGTTATGAGTTGGTAACTGCGTCATATCGTCAAACATTTAGGAAGGCTGTCACACTGATATCGTACTTACATGTGAAATGAAAAAGTATTTGACAAGCGATGCACAATCATAACAATTGATACTGATCATGTTAGTTTGAGACAAATTATTTTATTTTGAACAGTTTAATTAATTACTTCAATATTGAAGTTGAGTAACTTGACTAGAAAAAGGTCGAAGCATTATAAACAATGAATTTGCAGGTGATGGCTCACAAAGGTTCCTTTGTCAAATAAATCGTCCTTCCCGCACGTGTTTGGGAAGAACAAATTTCAGTCTGAAAATCATACACTACAAATCTCATACTGGCACAATATTTAGGATTCAAACTTTATATACGACTAATCTGAAATTATAATCTCCTCCCATGAACATGTATTGCTAGAGAAAAGGGCACATAATGTTTGATTACTACATGTTGATATTCATATATAAAAAACTGAATCCCATGTTATCCCAAATACTGTTATTTGTACCTTGTCAAAGTCAGTGTTATGTAGTGAATGAAATACAAGTGTTTATTATTACAAATTCTAGTCTGATTTTATCATGGAGAAATATATACCATTCATATCAAAATAATGTATGTCACTTGTTGGTGATCTTTCCAAAACTAAAGCTCTTTCAACATTAAGTGACACAGAAGTTTATCAGAGTCAGATATTTTATTGTGATGTACTTTGCCTTTATCGGATAGGTTTTCTTTAATTGATACTGTGTTTTATGCAGAGAATTTTGTGCGCCGTTTGAATGTTCCTCTCCATGGTGTACATTTGTCATCAGACTAAAGTCCTAGAGCCTGTGACATTATGCATGTTGAGCGTATTCATTTAGGACTATTTAATGACCTAGCTAGACATAAGGATGTGATTAATCCCCGAATAACTGACAAGCCTAGTTTGGATAAAAAGGTTGATTCCCTTAAAATTAAAATCCCTGAGTTATACCTAATACGTGCGGGTATTAATGCTATGGCAAAAGTTTCTCTTGAATCGGAAGTTGATCATGATATTAATTAATTTTAATAGTATCTTTTACTAATCAATCACTCAATGCTGATCAGACTTTTAAAATAAAAATCACTAGGGTTTTCATAGGACAACAGTTGCCAGACGTCATGCATTTGTGGTGGGATATTATCGAAACTGAAGCTAATTATTCAGTTAAAATGTGGGTTTCTAATAAGAATATGGACGCAAATTGTGGTACTCGCTAGTGACAGTTGTTAGTGAGCTATCAAAATGTTTTTCCTACGCCATATTGATGGAAAATACTTCGCTTTGCCCATGGATCTCCCTTGGCTGGTCATTTAGGAGTTTGTAGGTCTTATTACAAGATCTGAAATCATGTGTATTGGCCGGAAATTAAAATTGATTTTCTAAATATTGTAGAAAATGGTCTGAAATCCCAGTCAAAATATATACAGGACTCGTATGAAACATATCCCTCCATTTGACGAACCATTTAGTAGACTAATGATTGATTGTCTTTTTCCATTACATAAGGCAAAGTAAAGCAAAAATAAAAATGGGTGACGATACTATGTGCGTGCAGAAGATATCCAGGGGGATTTTCTTTGAGGAAGTTCAAACTAAAATGATAGTAACATTTTGCTAATATTTTTCTTACTTGCACATTCCACACAGCGATACCCCTTCCCAGTCTGTCCACCTTGATCACGGGGCAAATGTTAGGTTTGGAATGTTCTTATAAATTTTGAATTAGTTATGCATCTAACAGTTTAAATTATTTGCATATTACCCTGATAGTCGAGAAGCTTTGTAAACATTCCATAATACTTTAAAGAATACGATTCAGATGTCTTACTTTGATACATGACAAGATTTTGACGGGGGGGGGAGTTTCATTTAATGTTTGCATTTAGAGAATTGCTCCAAAAATATTTTGGACTGTCTATGTAGTGCGGTCTTTATAAAGTCAGAAAGAAAATAAGAGACTTACATTTCATCATTTATAATCATGGGTGGCGAAACTTATCATAGAACATTTAATACTATTTTGGATTTCATTCACAATATTGTAAGCTATCGTTAATTGTGCGCATTTTATTTTCATAGTTCATCCTAGACTCTATCAGTAATGAAAATGTCATTGGAGCAATATCAGTAATATCAGGTTTATCGTTTAGCTGACAAATGCGATAAACAACCGCGGCTACAGGGTATGCCGTATATAATATGGTTCATCAATCCAAATCGAATTCCCGGTTCAGAATGTTTACTTGAAAACTAGGGTCACGTTTGTCACGGCTAATCCACACAGTATAATCTGTTTCTGATTGAAAAATGAAGTATATTCTGAAAATATATCTTTGATCGTTAAGATAATCAATACATTTTGTTGCACGTTTATCGTTCATTCTAACGTCAATGACTTTGTCATCACTTATAATTTTGAATGTGGATCATACATGAGATAGCCCATCATCATGAAATTATTTTAGCACTCTGAATAATATTATTCAGATTATTAACCGAACTCTCCTGTGACATTTTAGAGTTATTCTGTCCAGGTCAAATTCTGTTTCAACTTTCCAAGGCTTGATTGTGGATAACTCCTCCATATGATACATGAGACACATATTTGAATATTATATATTTAAGGACTCAAATAAATAACCAGTGTAGGTGGTTGATGATATGTTCTTCACTCCTTTGTAACAAATCCTGTGTTAATGAATTCTGTGTGCATCATTTACAAAATGTACGTCGAGGGAGAGTCTAGTTTCGAAACAGTGTTTACAATGTGGTATGAGGGTTAGAGAAAAAACACAATTGTGTGTACAATGTGGTGGTAACATATAGAGAGCTGATGCGATATTGTGATTCAAATATAATGACAGTGAAAAGACTAAGAGAATCCTTGAATATTACTCAGACATATTATATTACTACAAATGAGCCGAGAATTTTGTAAGACATCAAACCATCAATAATTATAGCATTATTTACGGGAATTAACTCTGTAAGGAATCTTTATAATCTAAATAGGGAAATAATCGGGTAGTGCTGTATAGTTATATAGTTATAATTAATTAAAATGTTTATAAATGGAAACATGTTATGTCTTTTTGTGTGTATAAAACGTATATTCTGTCGGCATGTGTCAGGTTTCCTGCTTCATTTAGATCCTCTCAGCGACATTATGTAAATGAAAATATACGAATCATAGTTTATTTTTATTTCTAGATTTGGATAACACTTGTAGAATTTATCTAGTTTTAGTTATTGGTACTCCAGCCAAATCATCGAAATTCAACATGAAACACACACTCCCACCATGTCGACACGTGGTGTGTGCCATTTTGCAATATCCCGGGGTTGATGTTGGGGGACGTGTGTGCAGTAAATGTTGAACGTAGATAGGTCCCTGTCTGTCTGTGCCATCTGTATGTCTTTCTGTCTGTCTGTCTATCTGTGCCATCTGTATGTATGTCTGTCTGTGTGTTTGTCTGTCTGTACGTATGTATGTACGTATGTCTGTCTGAATGTATGTATGTATGTATGTATGTATGTATGTATGTATGTATGTATGTATGTATGTATGTATGTATGTATGTATGTATGTATGTATGTATGTATGTATGTATGTATGTTTGTATGTATGTATGTATGTATGTATGTATGTATGTATGTATGTATGTATGTATGTATGTATGTATGTATGTATGTATGTATGTATGTATGTATGTATGTATGTATGTATGTATGTATGTATGTATGTATGTATGTATGTATGTATGTATGTATGTATGTCTGTATGTATGTATGTAAGTATGTTAGTATGTATGTATCTATGTACGTATCTTTGTATCTATGTATGTACGTATCTTTGTATCTATGTATGTATGTATCTATGTATCTATGTATATATGTATCTCCTGACTCTGATAAGATATCCTAATTAGGTAGCTTAAGTGTAATGTATATTGTGTCCTCCTTTATACGAGACTATTTAGACCTACTAAGAAGTCACAATGCATCTTAGTGATTCACAAATGGTCTTTTAAATAAAAATGTATAGATCACCTAGCCGTGCTAAGATGTCATACGGCAACTTAGGGTGACTGGGTATGGTACCGTCTTATATAATGACTTTTTGATATGTTAAGATGTCATAAGGATTTTAAAGGGTTCAAATGGGTTCAGATATATATATATATATATATATATATATATATATATATATATATATATATATATATATATATATATATATATATACGGTCACCCACGTACCCCACGGTCAGCTAAAGTTAAAACAACCAAGCCGTGTAATAAATTTGACATGGTTAAGTAATTCTATATTCATATATGTTGCGCATTTCGCGCACATGAATTCGTTATCCATGTACATTAAACGTTCAGGGCATGAAGGGTATAATTAAACTCAATTTGTCTGTTGAGTTACAACAAAAAACTATCTCGAAGCAGCTATAGTATTACTAATATAATGGCGCTGCATAATCTTGGTATTTACTCTGTATAATTTAGAATCAATACTAAAACATCTGATTTATGAAACAATTGTCATATAAAACGAATAGCAATAAGAATATAATCTTAAATCTATTTGACCTCTTTAACTGAAGGTTTTGCTTCCTTAAAGAGAGAAGCTTTTCTGACAAGTCTGGATTGTTGTGTGATGTTTACTGAAAATTTGCTCTATCATATACCCTATCTGTGGCCGATATGCGCAGCTGGGTACTTAGACTTTTAAACTGCGGGCAATTCATACATGCAGCATGTACTGAGTTTCGCTCACTATTTCTAAATAACTTGAGCCGATAATTAATAAACACCCCTCGGTGACGCTGTCCGCGATACCCGAGTACATTTTTGACCACATATACATATTGATACCAGTCATACACAGTTCAGTGACAATTGTCTTCGGTGCTGTAGTTAACATATACATACATGTTTGTTACCGCTTCCTTGTCAGATACTGGATCTCCAAGTAGGGATACTTTATTTCCGTTGATGTTGAGTTCAACGGTTATTTTAACACTTTTGTACTCGTGCGCGATTATTATCCGATAAGTTGAAAATAGAACACCGGATTTAATTTCCCCGTTATTATCAAACACAGCTATGGTGTTTTCTGTTACTTTATTCATTGTAACAATAATATAATTTAATGAAGGATTACTGGTTTTTAAGTTTTCTTGCTTATCCTGAAATACAACTATTTCGTTTGGATCCACATTTGCATGATTTAGTAATTCGGCTAATTCATCGTTGATGATATTTTTAAATACTCTATTTTGATATTCCTTCAGTTGGTTTTGTTCCGATATATATCTCCCGGAAATATAAACCATTATACTTTAAGGGCTCTTTAAAAAATGATTACTCGTGTGCTCGTGTACGTCTCATTAAATGTCACCAAACGTTGATAATCTCGTGCTATGCGTTGTTTTTGGTATGACCTAATTATTACTTCTCAGTGAAACCCCGGTAGCTCGTGAGTTTGTTAAATATCATATGGGTATGTGTTTGAGAGTATAATCGGTTCATATTTTGCAGCGCAATAAATAATGTCTTGGCTCAGAAAAACCTTGTTGTGATGTTATATGCCATGTAAAAATATCGTTACTATTACCTTGAGTAATATATGTTTATTATATAATTAATATATTTTGTTGTTAGCCATGATATTAATTTTTTGCTACCTATATCCCTAAATGACAATAATTGATTTTCTTCAGTGTTCGATGGGGTCATTACTGGCATCCACGATAAGAGGTTGTTAATACTACTTTACCAGCATCAGCAACACCATCACTTGGCCATATTGCAACATTATCATCACTTTTCGTACAATACTGTACGTTTAGCTCCAAAGATAAACATTCTAATATTTCTGCAAAATCCAAATAGTTGAGGCACATGATAATCTTCTATATTTACCTTGCAATATTGATACACGTGTTTAAAAACCTAAGTTGTAAGTAGCACTAAAACCTTGTATAATAACAAAATCATCAGCTAGTCTCTCTACATATTTAAACCTAACTGGCTGTCGATTAGCTCCAGTAGTTTGTGCTGTCGGTAATTTAACATACTGAATATGATCAGCATGATCAGTAATATGTTTTCCAAACATCATTGACTGGCCGGCTGATTTTGTATAATCACCTTAATATCTCGCTAAATCTGTTATTGTTGTGGCAATGTCAAGACCACTCTGAATGGATTCAATCTCTCTGCCATCAATCATATATATGGCGCTATTAAACAACGCCATAATTCTGTTTTTAGCAAAACCAACTCGCAAATTCTCTGCATATGGCATGCTAGCCCCAATATTTGTTACAAGTCCTCCATCTACTTCAATAAATGCTTCAGCGTGTAAGAAATATATACTTGTATCCTGACCTTGAAGTTCAATTCTTTCCTCGTTGACTTAACGAGAACGGGTGAGTATATATCGAATGCTGTATCAGATATGTGTTTGAATATTGTATTTTATATTTCGAGATATAAATCGTGATCTCGCTAAACTTATCAAACCACTTCCTGCTATTCAATATGCAGTAACATTTCTTTCTACTACATCAGATCCTTGATTCATTAATTCATTACTGTCATCCGCAGGCATACTATTAGCACTTACCAGTTTCATAGGTTGAAGTTGTCGTAATTTTCGCGTTCGTCTTTTTCCATGGCTGCAGTAAAAACCTTACTAGTAACATTACCAGTAACACCAGAAGCATTTTCACCAATCACATTTAGAACTTTCATGAATAATTGTTTTTATTGCAAATAAGCTATGAATAACATTATCGAGACTATCACCATACATTGCTTTATAGAAAGATAATCGTCAATTTGTTACACCGACCATAACATGTCCACGGCGTCGTTGATGTATCATCATCTTATTTGTTATCGTTTTTATATCTAATCGCTGTGATAATGATCAACGAGTTCATGGATAAATATACTGTATACGCCGATATCCATTGAACCAACTTGCATAATCATCAACAAATATAAGCGGCTTTATTAATTAGTTATGGTGCGTTATCTCCAGCTCGTTTTACTCCTATGGGAATTTCATATCGTGCTATGTCGGTAAGAATATAGTTAGGGCAGGTAATAAGTCCACTTCGTGTAGAAATACAACCACCAGAAGCACCAGATGCATCACAAAATTCTTATTTAGTTTATATTTCTTCTAGGTTTGTAGACAACCGTAAAAGACCTGGATCATCAATACTAATACTACCCTTAT
>JAQISU010000314.1:10000-90000 GCA_029339505.1 Unio delphinus | reverse complement strand
TTAACCAAATATCAAATGCATTACTCTTAGCAACCGCTGTTGTATACGGCCTATGATCTTGATTATTATTGGCATCTTTAACACATATCATTGTTATATTGGCTGTTTTACTATATTTATAGCTCTATCGGCCGAGTCTTAGAATATAAATATTTACATATACGTTGCGACAAATTGATTCAATGTGCTTTTACATCGATTAAATATCTTGCCTTGTTAAATAGAGCTATGATTCCGTTATTGACAAACCAAGATCCACGGCATCAACAAATTTTCAATGAACTCTCTAGAATATGTTGGATCCAAAGAAGATATAAGATGTGCCCTGCACTTGAAATTATATTTGTAATCGACTATGAAATCTGGACTAGTATGAGTAATATGGAATATCTATTTCACTTCCATCTACAAACGCTAGTGTTCTCATGGAAAAGTCAGGATGTTAAATATTTTTGAATTAAGCCTTATTGATCTTGTTTAAAACAACTAATATATGTCACAGGATGAAGCCTGGTTAGGACTGGATTAGTGAAGACACCGAAAACAACTGCATTAATAAGATGTCGATATATAAACGCAATTTAAATGTAAAACGAATCTGACACCATTATAAACAAACGATAAGGAAAACGTATAAGGTTCCTAACATGGAACTAGCAACAACAAGTAACTGAATGAAAAAACCTCAAAGGATGATTTCAAGGAAACACATTTGCAACAATTATATGTATAAATTTACATCTCTCTCTCTCTCTCTCTCTCTCTCTCTCTCTCTCTCTCTCTATATATATATATATATATATATATATATATATATATATATATATATATATATATAGCTAGTATAACGAGAAAGATGTAAATGCCTGTAAGTTAGGTTTATATCGTTCATATAACGACTTACCAATGTAAAGGCATGTATGTTATGATTTTATCGTTCATTTAACGATTTATCAATGTAAAAGTGAAATTTTGGGTTTATGAATTTATCTTTCAAATAATGAGACTGAGATGTAAATATGAAATTATGAATTTATCGTTCAATTAACGAAGTTGATATATAAATGTAAAATATTTGCTCAGATGTTAATATCTATAATATGGAACAATGTATTTCATAACTATCCTGTCATCCATTTGATTTCAGACGCGATCTGATTTCTCTCAGGTAAAACGCGTTTATAATCTGAAATGTCATGCTAACCTGAAACTAATCTTACTACCTACATTGTAATGTATTATGCATTCGTTGGTTATTGTCCTGCAATGACAGAGACAAGAGCTCATAATGACGTGTTTGCATGACAGAGTCTTTGACGGTGAGAAATGTGATTCTTCGTCGAATTGCTTAATTGATGGATTCTATGTCGTAAGAGCCATGATGAAGTGTGAAAGTATTACAGGCGGCGCAATTGACTATCCAAACTGACAGTTTTAACAAAATGTTCTCCAAAGTGAGTGTGTATGTGTTATGTGGTAATTGTGAAGAGTAATAAAGTGTTACTTTCTCTTCAGAAGAACATGATTGCATGAAATGGACGTCTAAAAACACTATTATATACATTGTTTTATAGTTCCTTAGAGTCCGAAAGAAGTTCTCAAAAGACAATTCTTACTGTACTTTGGTAGTTGTGAATATATACTATTTGTTCTTATCAACTGATACATTCATGATTTGCAGAAAATGTTTCAGGAGACTCGAATCGTCAAATTTTTTTCATAATTGCATTCGTGTCAACAGAATGTATTCAAAAATGTCAAACGTTCATTCTTTTTGACGAACGCAAGATGGACAATAGATGTTGCCATAAGACACGATTATTCCAATAAGATTTATAAATTAGTTAGTTTCAAAAATGCTTTACGCAAAGGCCATACGAGCCAGTTTTTAATTAGTTGCGATGAGATAAAATGGGATACTTTTCGCCTACAATAGTGTGAAGAGACATAAAGTAATAATTTCTACTGACAAATACATGAAAACAGAAAGCATTTGTATTAAGGCTTACAGTTTTATGACTTGTCTAATTACATGAAACTCAAAACTAGCTATTAATCACATGACACAACGCAAATTAGATTCATAAGAACTGTGTGATTTACTTGCACTTTCACAGCTTGATTCTCGCAATACATAACGTTTGTGAGCGAAATTTAAAAGCGTTTCAATCTTTAATGCTAAGATATCGAAAATCAGGACATATTCTACACAGGAATTGTGTTACTATTTTGTCAAGACAGTATTTCAAGACACATGCTGTAGTTGGGGCCCTGTTTAGCCAAGTCGTCAATATAACGCACCATTATGGATCATTGCCAGCTCACCTCTGTCTGCTTGAAGTCAAGTCTCGGTTTCAGCCACTGTGGATATGTGAACAATCTTGGCAGTAGCTTCTCATGGGTTGTTGGTTCTTTCCTGGTCTTTCCTGGGTTCTTCTTAAACCATTTGCATTGCATAACAGGTACAGCATATCTTGTGCTGAAAACTGGCAAACCTATAACAAAAACTACTACAACAACATCCTGTAGTTTGCTTCTTTACAAAACATTTGCTCTCACAAAGGTTACCATTACTGTCATCATCAATGTACATCATTAAATTTAGAGTGATAAAATACTTAGGTATCTCTCTGTCTCTGTCTCTCTCTCCCTCTCTCTCTCTCTCTCTCTCTCTCTCTCTCTCTCTCTCTCTCTCTCTCTCTGCCATCTTAGCAATTAACGAACACAAGAATGATTACTACTATCGATACGGAATGAAAAAAAAAACATTCAAACAAACAACTTGGTTAATCCTTTACTAATAAAATATCAACTAAGACGCACATTAGTTTGTCTAATGATGTTTCAGAGCAAATATGCAAGATATCATCCGAATTATGATAATTAGCATTACGACGTAAGTAGCAAGGGGCTTTATTAAACACAGGCTTTATGTTTTCAAAGCTTTATGACAAATACTATATTTGGGTCTTGCCTAAATGTATCAGTATGTTGTTTGAGATACAAATCAATCTTTTCAATATTTATTTTGTTTGTATATTTTGATTTCGTGCGTAAAACACGATATCTTAACCTAATAATAGTGACATAAGTTGTATTCGAAATGATGCCTCTGGCAATTTTACTCTCATAATTAAATATAAAGGCATTCTTACGTTCTGGAGCAACTGTATGATCAAAATAGTATCGTAGAGAAAAGTTGGAAATTGACTTGACCAAGTCCGGATTTATCTTTTAGTGCAACCATTTCTGAATATCGTTACCATGTATAGGAACGTTGATAGGGAGTTGCTCGGCTGGACCGGTATGTGATCTTGTAAAATTGTGTTCTGTTGCGCTATTTATTCTAACTGAAAATTTATCTTAATATATTACCGTAAAGAAAGAGTGTTTATACCAAACATCTGTAATTTAAACAATGTTCAAATTTTAGCATCTACGCAGTGAATTTTGTTTTCTCTTTACTATTGCTACATCGACAATCGATACGAATATAAAAATGAAAGTATTTTTCCCTACCATCATATCAGTATTGAAGCGTTATAAATTCAGAAGAAAAGCTTATACTATGCTTTAAACAAAATCATATTCATTATTTTATTTCTTTCTTGGCCAGTTATACATTCTAACTAATTGTTTTGTAGAGGCTACATAAATATTAAGGAGAGGGTAAATTACATAAATATTAATTAACCGTTGGCGGCTCAGCACTTAAACAATGAATATCCATTCAAGTGATTAATGCAATTTTATTTGTTACGGAAATATAAAACGAGAGATCGTGTGTGCATCTATGTGTATGTGTGGTGTGTGTGCGTCTGTGTGTCTATGTGTGTGTCCGATGTTCCTGTTGTGAAACTGTTTGTCTAATAAATATCAAATATATTAGACTGTATAACACTTAAATACTTCACCACCAGTGATATTGCCTGCAAAGCATTGTGAAGAGAGAGTTATGGTGTTTACGAACTGGAATGTTGGCAGCACGTTTGACATTAGTCAACGTTTCGGTATATTTGTTTCGGGGTGGACACATTTACAGGAAAAGTGTACCAATTTTAGTGTAATTACACTTTAGGCTATGGACATAAGCTTAGATTAGAGTAACGCCTCATCCGCATAACATATTAATGCAATGAGATGTCATAGCTGCAATGAGATGTTCTAGGTGCATACTTCATATGATGTATCACATGTTTGTATCGTACTATTCGAATGTAGAAACGAATTCAACTGGAGCCCAGAGTTTCCGAGTCGAATAAAGTCCTCGTCCTTACATAATTTATCAATGGATTTTGCAGATCGATCTAATCAAGCTAAGTTTAATTATTTCACAAATATCAAAGTCAAGAGTATTATTAATATCGCAGTTCCACAGACGATTCCGTTACAATCTCTAAAAAATAAAAAAGACTATAATAGAAGATAATACAAACAAGTTCAAGACGTAGAATGAGAATGCTGATTACTAAAGCTATCACGTTTTAATAATCCAGCAATGAAATTATTACAACGAAAGCTGATAAATTTATGTTAAAGGTAACTAGATTAAAACCTAGAAGACCATCTGATACATAAAAGTGTACCGCGAAATTCAGAACTTGAACAAGTACAAACTAGGGTCCAGAAAGCAGTAAATTAGACATTTAAACCGAAATACGTCTGAGAATTACAACTACTATGTTTGTTTGCAAAGGGCTTGGTTCAATATTAAATTATAAGATTCAAGTAATGAAAAATAGGGTAACGTTTTAATGTATTAAAATGTATGTCATAGCTATTTCAGCTCCAGAAAATGGAAAACAAATTAGTTGAATAAGTTGAAACCGTACAAAGTAGTGAATCAGACGTTGAACTGCAAAGAACGTCTACTAATACATCAGCTCAATCTGCTATGAAACGTTTTGAAATTAATATATAATAATGGATCAAACGTGGTAACACTTCAGCATAAACTACTGAAACAGATATTAAGAATAATACAAATGTAAATATAACAAAGAATTAATAAATATAAAGTTATATGGTAAACAATTACTACCGATTACTGTTTATTACAAAATAAAATGCTAAATATATTACATTTATGATATTAAACAAGGATAAAGATATAATAAAATGTTATACAATATGCTGATGAAGATATAGACTAAGTAAATAAACAGGCAAATTTATTTTTGCTGATGAAGTAGATGAACGAAATATAATTGCAATTTAGATTTGTTTGGAAGTATTGCAGATAAAATATCTAATCAGTAAAACAATTTGAAAGTATTCCGCCCTAAGAATTCAACAATTATAACAGCTCCTAAAAAGAAAATAATAAAGATTGACGTAAATGAAGTCCGATCTTTTCTGCGTCGAATCAAAATTTAATATGCTGAAACATCACAAGCAGCCCAGAAGCTGAACAGTTAAAATGCAACTGTTGGAAATGCTGAAATTTAATTTTAGAATTGTATTTATACCAGATATGGATCTAGAATTAAAAATGAATGATGTAATTAAGAGAAAATTGAATAGACTCTTGATATGAAACCATACATTGCGATTACGGGCAGCTCATGTACATAAAGTTGGTGAAGATTGATCACTTGTAGGTACGTATGATAAGATATTTGTTTATCTAACATATCAATGCGAATTGTGAAATATATTTAATATATCTTCCTCAAGATTGCTTAAATATACCTTAACTCTAGCCAAAAGATCGCAAGTGATATCAGAAAAACATCCAAAATAATGAAGGTTTTTGTGTCAATTATGCAAATCTACAAAATCAATAAACCGAACGATGAATGCTACACAAAGACAAATATCAAATTTTCTAACAAGTACATTATGGAGAATGAATTGTTGCAATAGTTACCAAGGAATTCGTGCAAACGTAATTAAGTATAAATGTTTCAGGTTTGAGCCTAATACATGGACTTTGTATGAAAGCCATAATATATAGCATACAAACAAATACGGATAAATAATTGCTGTATGACTTTTTACGTGATTTAATATCATGGTTATTTAATACATTAACTCAGTTAAATCGTGATTCTTAAATGATGAAGAATGATGATGGCAGAGGTCTGTGAAAACAGATTAAACAGACGAGGTGTACGTACAATATAGTCCCTCTAGAAAACGGTAGATATGCCAAAACTACATCATTGGGAAAATTATTTAAGATTATTTAGTATCAGTCATATCTCTAGAAAGTGATAAAAAAAGAATATGCATACATTTGTCTACTACGAATTACATTATTTCAAAGGTTTCTGTATTTTCCTTCCAGAGTTTGATGAGATGTAAGTACAGCACGTTATTTCATCAATCAGCATCTTTATGTAAAGAAAACCGGATTTTCGTTTTGTAAATGAATTCGAGGATGATAATTGTATCACATCTTGAAATAATAATACGAATTGTTTTTGTTGTAAAAGGTGAATCGAAAACATTATAACCATAAATACATTAAATGCATTATTTATCTATGTATGTATTACATTATCAGGACTGTGTCTCTTATGTTGGGCATGTTGTATTCCAAAAGCTTGTAAGCATTTCTGAAGGAACTTCGTGTGAAGTAATTAAATTATCTCCCTTGTATAGACATGGATCAAAAGGTGGTCTGCCAGAGTTAAATCCCGGAATTGGATGCAAATTGTATCCAAGTTTGCTTATGCAAAGCGCAACATATACATCTTCTAAATGGAAAAAAGGTACGTGTTTCGATATTTCAAACACATCTCTAACAACATTAATACTAGTGACGTATCCAGTTCCAGAACAATATCCCGGATATGATTCATTCGAATAACTTTGAACTGATGCGTACCATTTAGACGCTGTGTCCCGAATGGGATAGGCGACTCGATGGCATGCACCACCGACGGCAGTCTGCAACGTCGTATTATCTCGTTGCAAAACTTTTAATAGTCCTGGAATGTTAACCCACATGTCGTCATCTGTTTTGAGCACAAATTTTGCATGAGAACATTTTGTAATGGCAAACGTAAAAGCCATCATTGTTTTAAATGTTAAATTCTGATACGTATCAACGAAATCCCCTTTAAGTATATCACTGTGATTTTTACTTTCAACTTCAACAAGTTTTTTTAAATTTGTGTCTGGTATTTGTCCCAAAAGAAACGAATATCTTACATTTGCTTTGTTTTTGTTGGTATAATTCAGCCACGTCTTCCGAATGGCGGCCCTTTCCTCTTGACGCTGATGTGTTGTAAAAATAAAAATTATTAAATCTATTTCCTGAAAATCATGATAAAGCTTGCAAATTGCGTCATTATTTATAACATAGTTAAATTTGTGAGTGAAGCAAGTTTCACAGACATCATTGTCTGAAACAGGCTTAGTTTCACTTAATAAATCCAGCGTTTTTATCCTTACGGCAGAATGGCTAGAAGCTACATTTATTAGTCTAAATGATGTAGCAAACATTGTAATAAGTGCGATAGCAACAACAATTAGCAATGCTGTCATCAACATGTTTCGTCCTCGAAAATACTTTGCCTTATCAGCCATGATTTAGCTTCGAACACGATATACCATTTGGCACATGCGAAATAGATACACATATTACATGGGGTACTTAATAACACATTCTAGACTGTTTTTTTTATTACCTATACTAAAATTTGTCGCTATAGTTACAACCTATCAGAAAAACAAAAATGAGTGACAATGCTCAATGAATGGTTCCTTGTTTTACTTGGCAATGAATGAAAACCTCCTTTCAAACTACAACTCAAGGAATCAAAATAGCATTTGTATCTCATAATACACCTTGTAGCACAGTTATTACCATACAATATGTTTAGGTAATACTAATAATACTACCAATAATACTACTACTAATAATAATACCCACAATACCTTATCAATGGAATGTTGAATAAAGGAATTTCAACACACATTCATGCGATGTTTTTGAAATATAAATCATCGCAATATGGATAATACAATACGTGAACTACATACAATTAGTAGCATCCACATGTATATACTCGTTTCAAATGTATGACATGAACTATTATCTGTCGAAAAATAATTACTTTGTTTCATTTCGTAGACTTCGCACTCTGTCTCTCTCTGTCTCTCTCTCTCTCTCTCTCTGTGACAGCTGCAAAAGAAGAATGTTTGCTTTGAATGTTAAATTACATTAAATACATCAAACTCATCTTTCATATTTTATATCCTCGTATACTCTTATTAGCATTTGCTTTATATCGTGGGCGTTCTTCTACAGAATCGTATTTTTAATGGACTAATTCCTGATTTGCATTCGTCTCTAAAATATCTTTATTTTAACCGCTGACTTATAACTATAACTTCACCTTCACTGTAATCAATCATTTATACGTAATATATAATGATGTATTTACAAATTGTCCTAGCAGATTGGTAACAAGTAAATTGCTAAAAAAACTCCTCTTTTTTATTCCTTTTTTATAATTTGTGATGACATTTTTTTTCGAACATGTATGTTACTTCGAAAACAATAGTCAGACAACATCTTTTGTATTAGTTCATGATTGTTTTATTTTCGATAATCTTGTGATAATAATATCATACCAAATTTGGGGACATATTACTTAATTGTTGAAAATGTATAAAACCTAAAACTATATTCTAGTTTGTGCACCAAGGATTCTTACAGCCTAGCGGTTGTCAATCCTCCTCACCGGCTCATGCTCAACTATAGTAAGAATATTGTTTCCAAGAATATTATCATAAAAAGGGTTATACTATTATCTAATTTCCAAAGTTGCACGGGCTTTTTTCTCAACACACATAAATGTATGATGTTTTATCATATTCAAGGGGGAGGGGGGATTGAATTGTTGTAATGTAAACAAGGTTTGTTAATATAATACCTTCTTTCATCGATGTAAAGGTTTCTGAAGACATTCAACCGTTTATACATTGAATTTCAACCACAAAAGGTTAGCAACAACTATATTGCTGTCGAATGCTTCTATATAATGAACTATTTCACATCATAGTTGCCTTCATTAATTTGCAATAAAATCAATTCAATGGCATGTCATATTTTTATATTGCGAATATCGGTATAATACAAGTGTATAATTTTTCAAATTCATTGAGTTGACATTCTCGCCATTTTTTCTTTTTCTTTGATTTTGATCTCTCACATTTTCAATTCGAAACCTTTTTACAGCATGCTTGTCGCTTATACATGATATCAAGTTATCTTGATTAAACGATCTGTATTAAATGTCCTACCGAAGAAACTTAACTTCCCCATACAATCATTTAATTATGTTCTAAGAAAAATGCATTGTCTATATAATTATCGTGATATCGCTATACAATCTTTGTAGTTAATTAGCACAAACATCACCATTCTTTGCCTGTCTTATAACTTATTTCAATTTATGAATATGAAAACGCTAATGCCTCGGTTACTATTAAATACAATATACGACCTCACTGAAGAAGAAATCCTTACATGATATTGCATTATTATCTAAAATAGACATGAACATATAACTTTCAAAAGTATCTTAATATTCTTTAATGTAATACTTGTCATAATCATTCTATTACACATATTTTTATCTGACAATCATGTAAACAACTTCTCTCGCTTGCATTTATATCCTCATTATCATGTGTCACCATCATGATATATGGAATTCTTACTTTCTTCATTAAAACATCAATTCCAAACTGAAACATTGAACGTCTCAGAAGAATTCTATTATGTTTACATTATATACAGTCTATTAAAATTTGGAGTATAAATGCATTCAATTCCTAGTGGAACGCTAAAGCTAACTTATAATACTAAACAACCATAATCACTTCTTAAATAAATCCTCAATCTTAGTATAGTTACTTATGTTGGCATCGTTCCATCACAATGAATGATGGTACGTTCCTACTCAATTTATTAATTTACTTAATTTATTAACATATAACCCTCAAATACACCAGTTTGGAGTTGATGAGAACTTTGTTATCTGTGGAGGCAATGCATATTAATGCAATTGGTATTCCTCTAAAAAAGAAATATAACTTTGATTGGAAGAACTTTGTGCTCTTTGAATCATGATCATTTTCATGTTGGAACTACAGTCTTGGTTCGATTCTACATTTCTTTTATCTCTTTCCTTCTTAAAAGTTTAATGGAACATAAACTGCAACATTGTATGTATTCAATAAATATGTAATGATTGGTAAAATACGAAATTGATTTTTATTATTATTCACAATACAAAACTTTGTTGACTTTCCGATACACATGTTGTTTTTAAATCACTATATGATATATATATATATATATATATATATATATATATATATATATATATATATATATATATATTAGGAAAACATTTCTTTATTAGAATAAAGAGAAAGAAGACACAAACAAACTGGTAAATAAAAATACATAAAACTGAACCATCAAAATGTGACAACATTGCATGTTCCATATAGAGAAACGTTCACCGACACAAACTGACTCATACTTATTCATAACAACTGACCGTTACATTTTAGGGTCTTATGAATTCGTTACTTAAAACAGCAACAGTGTGGGTAGACTTTAGCATGCATTCTTAAAGTTTATTTAATACTGCATCAACTCATATTTATAAGTTTGCCTAGCTAAGGTTAAGCAATCTGTAATCGCTTATTAAGAAATCCATAATTTGATAATATTTATTCAAGCCTGTTTTTATGCATTGTTTTGCTATTAAATTACTGTCTTACCAGTATATTCAGTAATTACAGATGCCAGCTCATTTAATTTATTGCATTTTGAATTAAGTGCCTCTGCTCTTAGTCTACATATCTAGAGCTAGGTAGAAATTATTTTTGCACACAAATTATTATAATTTTTTTAAAGCTCAAATTTGAAATATTAAATATTATTATATATTTAACAAAACAAAATGATTTTTTTAAAAGTCAAACATGTTATCTCAATAAAATTAGACGATCCCAAAAGAACTGAGAGATTTATATTATTATATATGTACGGCACTTATCAGCAAGGCTGGTGATGAAATATTAGAGTTAAATCCATATATAATAAACTGATTATTTATTCATTATATTAATATCACATACCATACACACTTTGGAATCATCGTCTTCCCCCGTTAAAGGTTTTTAACATGTTTGCTTTGATGACTTTAATAATTGCATGATCGAACAGATACAAATTTAGCAATTTCAAAAACATTGACCGGACAACTAGGTTCCAGTGAATACCCTAGTTCTTCCCTGTGCAATATAGCATATTCTGGCGATTCTTATAGTGGGCATGAAATGTCCGATTTTATTTTTATTTTGTTGACTGACAAAACATTTGTTATCTTAGCAGTGCCTGAAAGCAAATTATATGGCCCCATCAATTGTAAGAATTGAACATCCACCTGGTATGTGATCGAACCACCTGCCGGCATCCAGTTAAAACAGATGCCGGAATCCACTCTAGCAATTAAACAGGAATGCGATGAAATGAAGTTTGCATCCAAATAAGTTTAATTAATTTCCATACTATATTATCGTAGGACGTAATAATGCAAGCAGAAGGGAGATTGCATGACTTGAATTATTGGCGCAAATGGGATTTTCAGGAATCTCAAAAATCTTGCATGTTTGCTATGTAAACTTAAGCCCAAGAGGTGTAATTGAATTAAACATTGAAATTTTTCGAAAGCCCGTAATACTGAAATCTACTTCGTCCACATAACATTTGTCCGTCTTGAATACGTTTCTAGGAGAAAGAATAATTGTTTGTGGAGCAACTGCCGGGTGATTCTTGTATATCTGATAGACTGTAGTGACACTTAAAGGAGATGTTGAAAGTTTACCCGATTTAACAATTATTATTTGTCTTTATGTTTTGTAGTTACTAAGACACAGCTGCAACTTTTTGCAGAATTGTATTCACTGTGGTTTGTACCATAGCTCAATGTAACGTAGAATTCAGCGTTTCCACACCAACGATCAGATTCTTTGTTAGTGAGCTTATGTCCATTTATTATAAACACTAAGAGGTATTTGACAGTTTACCGTCCTTTCTTTACATCTAATTTAAATTTAGTATGTTGTTTCTAGAATGGTCTGAATGTTTGGAGTTTAAGTTTAATGTTAGGAAATAATTTGTATTTGGTATAGGTACATGAAATGATATCAGATGGTTTTCATAGATTCTACGTTTTATAGTGTATTTGAAAATTTCAAAAAACATGAACTATCCCTTGTTATTATGCGATTATAATCTATAAGTGTATATGTGTTGTTTCTCAAGTGTAGTATTACTTTTTTAATTAATGTCTTATTTGTAGTATTTTTTTGTGTGTAAATATATGCTTTGCATGTACAATGATCACATATTATATAAATGTATAAACACCACCATCATGATGTCAGTACATGAATACATTCGTCTTATTTCTATTGAAGTCAAGTATACAAAACATGTAAAACAAAAATGTCGACTAATTCCTTGAAGTGAATTGTTTTCTTTAATGTGGCTTCTTGCAATAATTTTCTAACACAATACTAATAAAAACAGGTCACAAATGACTTCATAAAGAAGTAGTTGTTATTAATTATCGTTAACGTTATACTATATTCTTCGGGAAAGGCGTATTTTTCTGAGCCAGATTCGCGTTAGCGATTGACATCATTCGGTCAAGAAACCCATTTGGTTCATACATTATTTATTCGTTGTGCATATTGCAAATATGTAAACCAGTATATAACATTTATTAAGATCCTCACTCAAATGTTGGCATGAATTCGATTCCAGTGATAATTATCAATTGTAGAATATAATCTATGCAAACTCTATATCGTTCACTCAATACTATATTCAATGCTTTCAAATGTTGTCACTAGTAGATTTTTTCAGAGTATCCTTACTTCGCTGTAAACTAATTGCTTCGCTTTGGGAAAAATTATTTAGGTATCGTTCTGAAAATTAAAAATAGTTGCAACGGTGCGGGGTTCTACCACTGGACCAGTTTGTGTCACCTACCTGTGTTACTTACCGATAACCCATTTGTGGTACAACGGCGTAAAACACCAAACTTAAACAAAATTATTAAATGTATTATTATGAAGTAAAAATCTTTCAATGATTGAATGTCAAATACAAAACATAACTTATGAACAATACAGTTGTAAATAAAGTCCGAAATATTAATTTACTCAGTTACTTCTTGGACTGAGCATCATCTAGTTCACCTTGGGATTTCCGTTCTGTCAAAGTGCTTATTTCAAGAGGGTGACGACAGTGGATGAAGTCTTTATTTGTACAAATATAATATGAAAGACGTGTAGTACGTTACAAAATGTGGACAAGGTAAAATGGCATAGTCGAGTATGTACTAGGTATTTAAGGATTTTCACATGTAACGAGAAAGTTATGAAATAAAAATGTATATGCATTTTTTTACAAAGGAAACTTTGAACAAAGTGAAAGAGGAAACAAGACAAGGGTTCTGAGAGACACAACTACTCTTATGATATTGGTTTATACAAAACTTTCTGAGTCATACATTGATATGATCTAAATGTAAAATATACACTAGACCCGATAGTAAGGGTACATGACTTCTGACATATATACAATTCCAAATCCAGCTATGTCTTGCCTTTGATGGACAAAAGCAACCAATTAATAATTTGAAATCTAACCATTTAGAGTATTTGAGTGCATGTACAAATAATTAAAACACAAAACCTCATGACGCCATGAATATTGATATAGTTTTAGTAGTTTTTATTACATATGATTTTCAAATTTAAAAAACGTCGACAAGTTAATATGCTTAGCAAGATGTTTCAACGATAACTATTGTAATGTCTGGTTATTACAGTCAACACAACTGCCAAAGAATATTGAGTGAGTATGCATCATAAAACATTGATTACATGAATTAAATATGTACAGTAAAAAGGGTATTATCATTTTGATTATTTCCTCAAGTTTATAACATTTACATTTTCCACGGAATGACGGCCTTTTGTCTGCAGTAGTATCAGAATGTACACTATCATGATACTGTGATCAGGCACTATTACAAAAATGGTATTACCTGCATAAGAGATAGATGATTTCATTTTTTATAATTCGCTAAGACCTTATTAAAGACAATAATTGTCTTGTATTTTGTTCCTGGGTTTGCCGCCATGTTTCAACACAAGAAATACTATACATGGTGGCCGGGATCACTAGTGGAGGACACGCCCGGGAAGAACCACTGACCCACGAACAAATACTTACACGTTAGTCAAGCCTAAGACTCGAACATACGAAGACAGAGGTGTAACTACGCTGGTACAGAACGGTGAGGGTTTTGGACCACTCGGCAACTCAGGGCCCTGGACTGTATTTTTGTTCTCGTGCATATATGATTTATGGACCATACTGACCATTACATTTATCTTTAAATAATACACTTAATATACTGTACAATACACTTCTAAGCAACCTATACTACACAATCTTGCGTCACACATTTTGGCATGCTGTGACCCTATAAGTGTTACCCCTAACTTGTTTTCCTACTGTTTGTCCGCAGCATTATTATACTTTGGATGGTCAGCAGCTAGTAATTTTTACTCTTTTAGGCATTTCGTTAAATATTCTTTAAGGACTGGGTTGATTGATTTGGGGTGATTGAACCCGATGTACTCAACCTTTCTATGTCGATGTTCAGTTTTTCGTAGACTTTTCAATTTTACCTCACATTTGACGTTTACATCAATGGTGGCGATCCCACTGACCCCCACCCCGGCCGAGATTTTTATACTCAATTTAACGTACGTTTACTTTATTTCTGGCAGTACATATTGCTTATAACAAATTTCTCGTTAAAACCCTGATTCATGTTAGTATTTATGGATCCTAGATGCAATGATGGGAGACTGGTTTATATATTTTAATGTCGTCAATACGTTGTAAATTTGCAACATCACATCAGAATGACTTGACTTATCTCAGATAGGTACAACTTCTTTGTCATTTTGCATCTGGACTGCCCTAACATTGCCATGCCTTCTACGCATGCAAAATGAAATGTAATTCGTTTTATATGTTAATATATTTTTATCAAAGCCGATCTCTCAATTTAATATTTTGGTTTATAAAACATGTATTCACCTTTACTAACCAGTACTTAAATTCGTAATGTATTCAGTGTTCATTTAATTATCGTTTGCAAGTCAAAATCTAAATGCTATCTCTCCTCTCTCTTTCTCTGTGTATATATATATATATATATATATATATATATATATATATTAGTGATTGGAATCGGTCAGAAATTCATAATCGATAATCGGTTCCCCTTAATCAACTGATCATCGATTATAATCGGTAACAAAGAGCAAACTTTAATTTTTGTTACACAGTTAAATATTTGATCAAGAGTTCAATATGTTTATAAATGTACAGGAGAAATCTCTTTTAAAATAATGACATGTATACTTCAACCTGACAATAATATTACATTGTGTGTTATATATTTTTCTACAACTTCATTAAATGAACGCAACTTTTTATGGCTGATCAGGCAAATGTAACTGAAATACTGCTAAAATCACCCAAAATTCTTTCTTTCATATGTAATATGTCTATAATATAAAGTATAGAAGGACATGTTTTTCTTGTCTGTCATTGTTTATAAATACTACAAAAGATGTTTCAATTTAACTGAAACAAATCAACAAAATGTGTTTAAATTTATTAACTCAACAATTTAACAACTTGACAATGTAATAATGACTATATGTTCCCAATTATGAATCATAAGGTTTCATATTTGTATTTGTGAAGGGAATTAATAAATTTCAGATCAACTTTAGTGGATCTGAGTTTTACTAACCTTTGTGCTTTGCATACACCTAAAAAGTAGTCTCCCTTTACACACAATCGATTATGGAGTTCACAATCGATTATCTGCTCAACCAACTGATGATCGATTATAATCGATAATCCGAACAACACTAGTATATATATATATATATATATATATATATATATATATATATATATATATATATATATATATATATTTATATATATATATATTTATATATATATATATATATATATATATATATATATATATATATATATATATATATATATATATATATATATATATATATACACCCACCAACAACCCCTGGCGAGATACGCAAGGGGTTGTTGCTGGGTCTCAAATAGGAACATCCTCCCTAAAGCTTGAACGATTACGAGGAATTCACTTTCCAATACGCAGTAGTTTTTTCGGCAGCAGACACTTCCTGACTGCGCCCCCTCTTGCTCTTCTAGTAGTACCGCTCATAGGTTCGTCTCACACGCATCATTGTGGACCACAAAGTCTTTTGACAGAATCCGTAGACGGACATTAAATAATTTAAACTTACCCTTCAGCGTTACGAAATCGTGCTCACACGCATCCGTTCAAATACAGTTATTTGGAATCCATTTCCTGGTAAGATTAGACAAGGACCCAACAATTGCATTGAAATTTACTATATTCCTCCGGTAATACACAACCAAGCTTAGGGATGACCTCACATCAGTTGTTCTGGGGTTGGGCTGCGGAATTTCACATCTGCTCTACCTTTGACTTCTCAGGGGACAGCTTGACTGGACTCGGTGGGTCACAAATAGTCCGACAACCAGAACTCACTGTGAGATTTCAAGTCCGATTCATGGATTCTTCTTGACGTAGCAGTTCTAAAACGTCAGCCAGCATAGTGAAGTTAAAAAACAACCCTAGCCAGCATGGGTTTCAACAATGACAGCATCAATCTGGGGGCATCATTCGTGATTCCGAACGGTGTGACTTACCATGGGTATGCTCCGTCGGGAATAGCAAAAGCAAGTTTTGCCTTATCGTCTTCCCTTACAGAAAATTGCCAGAATCCCTTGAACACATCCAACTTAATATTCAACACAAAATAAAAAAATATGTTATGTTTAAGGTAGGTTTTCAACTTCTAATTTCGTCACCTGATTCCGCTTTCGGTATTCGACACAAAACCGATGGTTTCCAGCCTTCTTCTGCGCGAAGACTACAGGAGAACTGTAAAAAATAATATGCTGATTATTGTACTCTAAGATCAGTCACATTTTCGAATCTCTTCTTTTGCCACTTGTCGTTTTGCGTTGGACAAAGGTATCCGCATGCCAGGCAGGTAGTGATTGCGCTTTAACCGGAACTATTCCCGGTTATTTCAGTAAGAATATTGGAATACTCGGCCTCAACGTCTCGATCTCTTGCCGTTGCGCCACCGTCAACAAGTAGTCATACTCCATGTCCAAGGGTGTCTCATCTCTCGTTAATGGACAGCTTGGGACGGTGTTAAGCAGATTCCGTGTCACCTCGGGCACCCTTGTTGACGATAGTGGCGACGACAACATTGTTGGTGGTCTGTCTTTCTCAGTATCTCTTAAGGTGATTAGCATGCTACAGCTTCTCCTTAGCCTGTTACGGGATTTTCTTCGTGAGGCGAACATTTGACTAATTGTTATCATGAACAACTTCTTTTATACGCAGATTGTATTGGAACTGGAGGCATCATCATTTTTGCACAGGGCGTTTGGAGACTTATTTCAGAATATACCAATCAATCTGTTCAAAATGAATGGATTATGAATATATTAGAACATATCGTGAGTGACCATACTTTAACAATGTGTCAACAATGATTGAATAATGCATAGATGGTGGTCCCTGAGTAATTGAGTGGTCAACAGGGCTCACCGTTACGAATCACTGTCATCTCAACTCTGTGTGCGTGGGTTCGAGTCTCCGGTTCGGCCAATGTGGCTATGTGAGAAACATTGTCAGTAGCTTATAGTAGGTAGGTGGTTATTGCAGTAGTGTTCGTTGGTTCTTCCTACATTATTTATAGTGATTGCCATGTATATTGTATCTTGTGCTAAAACATTGCCTTAAACATACAACAACACACAACTATTTAACGTACCGCATGTAATTGTGAAAGACATTCAGATTTGAGATGAGATGAAAACTATCGGTAACAAAAAATGCTTTATCAGGTTTAGATCAACTGCTTGAGAATGATCCGAAAAAGATGTTTTGCAGATACTCTGAAAGCATCAGGGCAATCATAACAAATTCAACGAAAAATAAATGAGCATTTGTTAAAAGTTATCTTTTATTGCAAAATCTTAAAACTAATCCACCCCCTTTCATTATGATTAAAGACTTAGGGTCTATGACAAATATTATTTTAGCAAAGTTTTTTAATGCTATGTAAATAACACCTTTTACGCTGTTACTGAGACAAATTCGTGGTGAGTTAATTTTAGTAATCAAACAACATGTTTCTACCTCTTTGAAAAATTATAACTGAGGTACTATAGAGCACAATGATCATTTCTGGATAACCCTTAACGAATTGTGCACTCTGTAATATAGTTTGGAAATTTTTTTCATTTTGAACCAATCTGTTGCATTTATTTGTTGCTCATGCTGCTAACTTGCATGGAGCCATGGTTAATCACAAATCCTTGTAATACTTTTCATCCGTTGTTTGAGATTATGCAATAAGCAGAACACTGTCACCTATCCATTCTGCCAGTGTTCAGTCATGCAGTGCAGAACAAAGATGAATACTGTTTCGGGAATATTAGACGCTTTACGGAAGTTTATATCAACATGATATTAACGAAACGTTATCTCTCCTTTAGTACCAACATTTTGACAATGATGACTTTATATGCAAATAAGAACAAGTAATTACTTAATGAGTCATGGTTATGACAAGAAGTAGTTGGAATATAAAAACACTCTTTGACTATTTTCAAATTAACCTAACAATTGCGATAGAAATATGCAAAAAACAAAATCCTTCATCCCGTTTTCATCTGCTTGTAGGCTATGAATGAATTGAAGATCCATGTTTACATTTGCATCAATGACTCAATATACAAAGATGCAACTATGAGTAGATGAGCACACAATATTGATTTGAATCATCATGCTATTGTGAGTATAAGAGAACTATTAATGACAATTGTATAATTGAGAATATATTAGAAAATATATCAATGTTTACTTGAAAGCAGCTATTTAACATGATGCGCGGAATATAACATTTGATACAATGTGGCATCAACATGTTCATTAGCATGAAAATTTGTCTGAAACTGGATACATTTTCATTTATCAGCCATTCTACAGTATAATACATTTGTGAGAAACGTTTCCAGACTATATATTTTCTCTTTAACAGCAATTATTGTTCGTTACCTAAATTTTCAAATACACTAATATCATAGTAACGATCATTGTGCTCTTTTGATTATGAAGTAATAATTGAACTATATTGCCATACATTTTGAACTGAAACGGAAACGTTTACTAAATCACTAAACGATATGCTTTCTTCTGTAATCGTTCCACTGCACATTTCTTCAAACATGACATTAAATTGCAAACAGTCTGAATTGAATGCTTTGAAAATGATGCACGTAATACAAAAGAGAATACTTTATTTCAAACTTGACTAATTTGTTGACTATGATTTTGTCCTATGAAACCTAACATTTGGTCAATTATTTTTTATTATGCCAATAATAACACTTTAATATTCCTAATTTACCCTCCTGTTGACGATCATGTCATCCGATTCACATTGATGTAACAAAACATTAATTATAGCTATATTTTGTTGCAACAACATTGTGATAAAGTTTCATATTAGATAATAACATAAAACTTTGCATCGTGTTCATCGCATTTTGTTTGTGATATAAAATGTTACAATTATATATCATATCATTTCACAAGCGTCGATGAAGTTTTGATCATTGTAAACCATCCCAACATTATTTATTCAACGTTCTGCAAAGGACTTACTTGTAGTTGTAAAGTATACATTCCTAATTTACTTGAACATATTCCCGAAAGCTATCTCCTTGAAAACAAGGGAAACCTTAATCCTATATTAATTTTTTTTGACAGTGATTGAATTGGCCATGAAGGGTCTACTGTTTGTTTATCTTTAGTATCACGTAACTCCTTATTTCCTTTTTCACCAGCTAGTTAGCCTTACGTCATGCGATTGTAGGAATTAAATAATGTTCTATTTGGTACAAAAACATACCGCATACGACGTTATGTCATAACAGGTTCTCACTTCCACATGGACAATGACGACAATTTGATCTTACATCAACACATTACTCTATTCTGTATAAAATGTTTGCCAATAATGTAAATGTACACAGACAACAGCAGTTTATCAACCTAGTACAAACGAACAAATATTGTGAAACAGACATCAATTTTTAGTTCGCAATTAACTTGGCAGAGAAGGAATTCTGTGTTTTCTGAAAAATGTCTTTTTGAATTTTACCATCGATGATTTATTGACAATAACACGTTGGTCTAAAATAAGAAACAACATTGTCGATTTAGGATCACCAGTTTACTAATCAAACCCTCGCTTATTTGCATCAACATTTTTAAACGGCTATGCATGATAATAAAATATAATTCACTTAACGATATACTCCAAACGAGATTTAGAGAACTATATGTAACATTAAATTTGATTTACCAAGTTAAAAATAACCAACACAGGTACTTAACCGAATGTGTAATAACATATGACATCTACTTGTAAAATAGCATTAAATTGTGAATACAGAACCACCCTTGTTATGTTCTTACATCAATGTCCTACATTCTTGCATTTGTGACTAAGTAGCACACAATAACCGTATTTAAAAAACCTTTCTTCACCACCAAATAAATGCATCACTGTAAATAATTAGAATCTTACGAAGAATGGTTAGGAATAATACAATCTTCAAGGGTAAAACAATTATTTATTTATACATTGATTATCTTGTTGACAATGATTCTATTCATATAGAAGTTACCGTTAATAACGATTCTGTTCTGTTTATTATATTTGTTCCTTATTAACTCACTTATTGACGCTGTTGTGAATTTATTAACTTGATAGTAATGATCGTTATTTACACGTTATGTTTTAATGCAATAATAGTATGGTATTTCTGACACGTTGATCAAATACACAAGTTTGGCAATGTTAAAACGGACATTTGATAAAGGTATATTTGTGCACTCACAAGTGTGACTTTTTCTCTTCGACTCGTTTCCGTTGTGGGAATTTTATTTAGTATACACTATTTTAACCGTCTTGTCTCAGTTTGTATTTAGAGAATTATTATTCGCATAATACAACACTATGACCTTCTTACGCTAAAGGTATGCCGCCACCTGGAATATAGTAGGAACATATATCTCGTTGAAAACGATATATCGCAATACATACATACATACATACATACATACATACATACATACATACATACATACATACATACATACATACATACATACATACATACATACATACATACATACATACATACATACATACATACATACATACATACATACATACATAAATACATACTTATATACATACATTCAATCATTTAATGACGTGGAAATGTTCTCGTGCAGATCGTACTCATAAAGAAAACAAGACATGTACATAAGACAATTGTAGTTCACTGACAGAAAATGAAAAGGATAAAAAGTATCTTCTGACCCCAAAAAGTAGTTCATGTATTGAAACAATATTTATATGTTTCACTACAGTGAAATATCAATATTATTTTAATTAATAAATCAAATAATTCACCGCTTAGCAAAGACTAAATATTAATATTCATACTAATACTTTAATGCAGATTTTGTCAGTTGGTATTTATTCTAGATGCGAGAAAATCAAAATTATTTAAAGCAAAGCAATTAAAAAATATTTCTTTTAACATGGCAAGAAAGGGTTTTCTAGGTGTCCCATTGTATCACATATTTATATTATAAAGATCTCAATATAAGATAATGCACAGTGAAAAAGTTTGCCAGACGTCCTCCGATTCGATTATGAAATGTCATGCAATAATGTTTGCATATAGTTCAAGGCCCTTAAATGTAAAAGTAATAGTGAAAGATGGTGCATCAATAATGGTATAAATGAATAAATCATGCATGTTTAAATAAATATATAAGACTGTCGAAATGGATTTACATCCCATATAGTCGTTGACATAAGATTGCATATCAACCACACGTGTCATTGACAAACAATGTTATTCAAAGAAGCCTTTTACTTGAATGTTATAACCTATTTTGATGAAGTATGTATTTGGGGTGTTGTCTGAAACATTATTTCATTTCACTGTATCCATAACATTTCGCTCACCGATGTACTGCTATAGATTAAGTATATATATATATATATATATATATATATATATATATATATATATATATATATATATATATATATATATATATATATATATATATATATATATATATATATATATATATATATGCTCCCAAACGTTCCGTACGATAGATACATAATATTATATATTATGACATTTTTTTTGCATCATTGATGAGTACATCGTGATAACTTAAACAGTGGGTGAACAAATGCTTCACATATTTAACATTAAGTAAATACAATAATATATAAATAACTGGAGGGGTAAATGTAGGAGATATTATAGTTGCTTTGAGGAACAACATTAAAATCAGTCTTGCTCATCTATTGAATCAAATGCATACTTTCTACATTTACCAAGACTCGGTCTGTTCAGTTATATCTGTTAATCTCCAAACGGAGAGGTTCACACCCTTTACAAGCCACTATATGAAGTAGTGTTAGGATATTGTATTATTTGGATTAAAGACCCCATAAACGTTGTATACTGTTATTGATTTGTTTTTTTTTGCTTGGAACGTACGAGAATATTTTATTTTAGATTCATTTGATACATATCCTTGTACACCTTTACTTTTAAAAAGGCAAACGTAAAATATTAAATTTCAGATTTTAAGTACGTATATTAGATTTTGTTTGTTAAATTTGTTTTAATTACACTAAGAAAGTCGAAGTTTTGTTTTTTGTTTTTATTTCGTTTCGTTTTTAATGGAAGTTTTACAAATCCATATTTTTTGTATAAATGAATACATATGTGTCATATCGAAATTACTACATAAATTGTATAGTGCACCTATATGTCGGCATTCTCTGCATTATGAATTAATCTCAACAGGTGACTATTTGTACCAATATAATACAAAACTAGCCGCTAAGTTAAATTAAGAATAAACCTAATTAAGAATCGACTAATTCATACATATATTGTCCACGCCAATCAATTGAACCATTCCTTTAAATTGTCGCTGCAGTTACTGTGAAAATCATTTCTACAAAACAAAGGACCCATTTAATGCTTAAGATAACACACAAAACCATTGCAATATCATTTTTCAAAAATGTATTTTATCATAGAATAATGTCTAATAAATATGAACAACAGTATACGTCAGTTAACCAAATATAATGTCATTATTTCATACTTATTGTCCTTGATGACGTGTGAATACTCAAAACTCATTTGCTTTCTAGCAATGCAAGAGATATTCATAAGCAACTTAATTTGTACATTGAGACAACAATGGAACTGAACATGATTATTTCAGTTTTAGTCCTATCTATGGAAACATAGATATGAGTTCCACTGACTCTACGTGATCCATCTTTGCCTAGAATATATTATGACATATGGTACCACATATTTAACCGTTGTGTGCATGATCAAAGTGTATCTGGCTGTAATCAGAGTAAATTCACTCTAATGTCTATCTATCTTTCTATCTATCTATCTATCTATCTATCTATCTATCTATCTATCTATCTATCTATCTATCTATCTATCTATCTATCTATCTATCTATCTATCTATCTATCTATCTATCTATTCACTCTAATGTCTATCTATCTATCTATCTATCTATCTATATATCTATCTATCTATCTATCTATCTATCTATCTATCTATCTATCTATCTATCTATCTATCTATCTATCTATCTATCTATCTATCTATCTGTCTGTCTGTCTGTCTGTCTGTCTGTCTATCTATTTATCTATATATCTATATATCAATCTATCTATCTATCTATCTATCTATCTATCTATCTATCTATCTATCTATCTATCTATCTATCAATCTATCTATCTATCTATCTATCTATCTATCTATCTATCTATCTATCTATCTATATATCTATCTATCTATCTATCTATCTATCTATCTATCTATCTATCTATCTATCTATCTGTCTGTCTGTCTGTCTGTCTATCTATCTATCTATCTATCTATATATCTATCTATCTATCTATCAATCTATCTATCTATCTATCTATCTATCTATCTATCTATCTATCTATCTATCTATCTATCTATCTATCTATCTATCTATCTATCTATCTATCTATCTATCTATCTATCTATCTATCTATCTATCTATCTATCTATCTATCTATCTATCTATCTATCTATCTATCTATCTATCTGTCTGTCTGTCTGTCTGTCTGTCTGTCTGTCTGTCTGTCTGTCTGTCTGTCTGTCTGCATGCCTGTCTGTCTGTGTCTGTCTGTCTGTCTGTCTGTCTATCTATCTATCTATCTATCTATCTATCTATCTATCTATCTATCTATCTATCTATCTATCTATCTATCTATCTATCTATCTATCTATCTATCTATCTATCTGTCTGTCTGTCTGTATGTCTGTCTGTCTGTCTGTCTGTCTGTCTATCTATCTATCTATCTATCTATCTATCTATCTATCTATCTATCTATCTATCTATCTATCTATCTATCTATCTATCCTGCCTGCCTGCCTGCCTGTCTGCCTGTCTGTCTGTCTGTGTCTGTGTCTGTCTGTCTGTCTGTATGTATTTCTATCTATCTATCTATCTATCTATCTATCTATCTATCTATCTATCTATCTATCTATCTATCTATTTATCTATCTGTCTATCTATCTATCTATCTATCTATCTATCTATCTATCTATCTATCTATCTATCTATCTATCTATCTATCTATCTATCTATCTATCTATCTATCTATCTATCTATCTATAATAGCATTTTCTCTATTTGGGTAGAAACCAAGGATAATTCTTGCAATTAGGTTGTTTTTCTCAAGGGCAAAACTATATGCACAAATTGTTACCTCACAAATGACACACAGACGAAGCACAAACGAGACATATCCATACGATAATCTCATCCTTTCTGAAGCCTTGAGTCAGTGTCTGACATTTGTTTCTAATCTGCTGGTAAATCTATATCAACTTATATTTGCAATTATATTTGTATTTCAAATATAATACTATTATTATTTTACAGATTTGTTATGTTTGAACACGTGACTTTTTAAAGTGCCGTATTTTGGCTTTAGTTTTGTGGGCAGGGGAGGATTTCGTTACCAGGATAATTCCTTTTAATGAAGAGTTTCAGAACTTTATATTCGAACTTGGAGTGTAAATCATACAATGTTTATTTAATATGTTTAGTTACTTTTTGTTGATCCACCTCGACAATTCATTGCGGTTACGCCTTCTCTGTTGCAGTGAATTTAATCAGTCTCTAAGCAAAAGATTTTATCAAGACCGATTATATATCTTGACCTAGGATCTTGATCGTTATAAATCCGTTAGGGGTAGTTTGTGCACGTGTGAAAATTGAATAATGTCCGTATCACTGCTATACCAGGTATGATGAATATTTCCACGAGTGTGAGTAAAAACTCCATTAAATACAGCTACAATATTACAGTTATTCCTGATCACGTTTAGCTTTTGTGTTTCCGCTGTGTAACAATAATCAGATGAGTATTTATATACCTACCTCGAGCAAATATTATTGACATATTTGATTGTTTAGTCAGCATCGCATCATTATACAATTAAATTATTAACAAATCCATCAATATAGTCTAGTGATGGCGCTTCATTAATATCAATAATACATTCAATGAGATTATCCCATTTTAACCACCTCAATATCACTATAAGCAGCAGTTGCATTGTATCAAGTCCGTACGGGAGTAATATTATCACTCTGATATAAGTTAGTAGCGCTGCATTATGTTTTACCGGTTCTGAAACTTTTGCCGCTGAAAATTATATTACATCCATATTATTTAAATATAATAAATAATATTGGTTTATACTGTGTTAAATTTTAGACGCATACTCGACAAGGTGAATTAACATATATTATAGCAAACAAATATCATATCAGCACTTTAAGTGTGAACAATAAATTTAAATTAATTTCTAGTCCAAACGTTATTAAAAATAAACAACGAGGTGATATTACTGCAAAATTAGGAAAAAAAAAAAAACAGGGGACTCTATTTGACTTCCTGAAAGATTGCCGCCATCGCTTACCTGCTCGAGATAGGCCCTTCCAATTGTGTGCTATATTTATGATATTTGTGCTTGTTATTTATTATTGTGTACATTATTGTGTTTCATCATGCATTGGTTGTTCCGTTCGTATGTGTTAATTCATCTCCTTGTTTTGGAAAAGAGAACAATTATAAGTTTTCTCAGCTCTTTTGTCCCAATGTTAAGACGTCATGACCGCTAACAATGCGACGGACCATCATTAATTGGATTAAATGACCACACCTTCCGTACATTGTGCTCAAGACTAAACGAACTGGAAATACATTCATCATTTCTTAAATGTAAACGGACGCGAAGAAAGAAACGTTCTTTCAAAGCTAGCCGGCGTAAAACAGGAAGAAGAATTCCAGTTATCTCATTTTCGCCCGTAACGGATAAACAACTTAAAAATTATGCCGTTAATTTTAATAACCTGGTTCAAATTCCTCTTAAATCGTCAACCGTTGTGTCAACTGTCCCAGGGATACCACTATGTATTGCATTATTCAACGCTCAATCAGTATAATCACCGGAACAGCGCACAGAAATTGTTAATTTTATCAACGACCAGAATATTGACTTCTTCTTCCTGACAGAAACTTGGTTACATTCCGCAGGCGATGAATCTAAGTATGCGGATTTAACACCCAGCGATTACTCCATCAAGACGTTCCCCCGCAATTCTCGCGGAGGTGGAATTGCTATAATTACAAAGAATTCCATGACCAAATGCCTTAAGTACAACACAACCTTCAATTTCCACCACACATCGTTTGAACTAGTCCAAACAACGCTCACACTGGAACAAAGGTCAGTCCATTTTTTCTGTCTCTACCGTCTTCCTCCTAGTAGAAAAAACAAGCTGACTGAATCTCCCTTTTTGGAGCAGTTTCCAAATGTTCTAGAGTTTGGAAATTCGATAGGTGGCGACCTAATTATTCTTGGAGATTTCAACTGTCACTTTGACTGTCCTGGTAAACCATACATATCAAAACTCCTAGTTTCCATTCATTTTTTCAATCTTAAACAGTCAGTTAACCAACCTATCCATAAACGTTGTCATATTTTAGACTGGTTTCTTTATAGAGCTGATGATAATATTCTGCAATCCACCCTTGTATTCCACGAATTTGCATCGGATCACCTCTGCATTGTATGCCATCTCGACGTATCAGTCCCTAACCCTCCACTTCTATTTGCTACTAAGAGAAACCTCTGTATGATAAATAGAACAAACTGTATGCATGATATCCAAGAAAACCTAACAACTTTCTTACATCCAACAGCGGAAGAACTTGATAACTGCCGCGTTCATTGCTTGGAACACATGCCCCAGCCACAAAATGCAGAGAATCAATAAAAAAGTGTTCTCCATGGTACAGAAGTGTTAGGGACCAGCTTCGCACTGCTATAAACATCGCCGAAAAGCAGAGAGGCTTTGGCTTTCCACGTGACTCACTATTCATAACCAAATCTACGAAGCCGATAAGAAGTTAGTCAGAAACATAGTCCATTTAGCCAAATTATCCCACTACAGTACTAAGATCACGGAGAGTTCCAGCTGCAAAGAGTTCTTCGAGATAACTAACAAACTAATGGCAAAGAACTAATGTACACCACTTCCAAAAACCTTCTCTCCACCAGACGTGCCAGACCAATTTGCCAATTTCTTCGATGAGAAAGTACAAACCATTAGAGATTCGCTTTACAGCACAATTTGAACTGATTCGTAAACATACAGTTAGGATGCAGAATTTCAGCGACAACCGTTAGGAGCATTTGAACCTGTTTCTATTGATTTAGTACGGACAATCGTGATGAAAAGTGCATCAAAGTCTTGTGAACTTGATCCAATTCCGACATCACTGCAGCATTAGTGCTTTAGACCCACTATTGCCTTCACTAACTGATGTTATAATTAGCTCTCTCACATCAGGGGAATTCCAATCTTTTTCCAAAACTGCGATCGTAAAGCCACTGCTGAAGAAACCAACACTGGACCATAACGATTTAAATAACTACCGCCGAGTTTCTAATCTCCCATTCATATCAAAAATCGTAGAAAAGGTGGTTCTAACTCAACTTGTGTCTCATTTGAATTCAAACAGTCTTTTTAGCAATGTACAGTCTGCATATCGCCCTTGTTACAGTACGGAGACTACTCTTCTGAAAGTGTTTAGTGACATTCTCTCTGCTTTGGATAGTGGAAAGATTACAGTCCTCACTCTCCTGGACTTATCTGCAGCATTTGACACAATATAACATGATATATTACTTCACCGTCTCCAGCATTATTTGGCATTCAGAATATAGCTTTACAGTGGTTC
Organism: Unio delphinus; assembly: GCA_029339505.1. NCBI lineage: Eukaryota > Metazoa > Mollusca > Bivalvia > Unionida > Unionidae > Unio > Unio delphinus. The sequence goes on along the minus strand of JAQISU010000314.1, from coordinate 61,323 downwards.
AAGTCCTACCTAGTCAACAGGACACAAATTATATCTGCAAATGGAATACACTCCAGCCCAGTTGACGTATGTTGTGGTGTTCCACAGGTATCTGTTCTTGGATCTGTTCTCTTCATTCTGTATACTCAGCCGCTCTCAAGTGTCATAGATCATCACACAGTGTCGCATCAATCGTATGCTGATGACACCCAACTATACAAGTCTAGCCACCCAAGTGAAGTTGATGCTACCATCCATGGAGTTTAGAAGTGCATCTCTGATGTGAAATCATGGATGACATGTGACAAGCTGCAGATGAAAGATGATAAAAGTGAGGCTATTTTGATCACAACACAAATACTTCTCATTCACATCCTTTACCTCAGACAATAAATATCAGCAACACCACCATTAAATTCTCACAGTCAGTACGGAACCTAGGCGTTATTCTAGACAGTACTCTCACATTGCACCAACATGTCATGAACATATGCAAAGCTGCATATCTTGAATTGAGACGCATCAGTTCCATTTGTAAATATCTTTCAGTTGGTGCCACTAAAACACTTGTGTGTTCATTAGTACTTTCAAGAGTGGACTATTGTAACTCAATTCTGTCTGGTTCGTCACAATATTTACTCCATAAACTTCAAAAAGTTCAAAACACAGCTGCACGGATCATCCTTAGAGTACCTCGATCAGAGCGCACCTCACCACTGCTTTGTAACTTACATTGACTATCAATTCGATACAGAATCAAACACAACATTTATTCTCTGTGCTATGTTTCAATGACAGACTCCAGTCCTACATACATATCCAGCTTCACCTATGTGTATATACCAGCTAGATCATTATGCTCTTCTTCTGATAATCGTATACTCATTGTTCCCAAAGTGGAAACAAAAGTATATGGACAACGTCCGTTTGCACACCAGGACCCGGCGACGTGGAAGGAATTGCCCATTGAAATTAGACACAAAGACACAGTGGTTCCTTTTAAGAGTGCTCTTACGACTCACCTGTTTCGACTGCAGGGACAAACTTAGCGACCTAATCATGTTTTGTATCTTTTATGTTTTCAGCATGCTTTTTTTGTTTTCTAATTTCATTGTTTTTGTCATTTTTTGTTATGTAGTGTAGTCATATCATTATTGATGGTGTAAAGCGCTTAGAGATTCGAAAGATTAGGCTCTATACAAAGTCCTCATTATTATTATTATTATTATTATTATTATTATTATTATTATTATTATTATTATTATTATTATTATTATTATTATTATTATTATTATTATTATGATTAACCAGAATACGGTGATTATACAGTAAGAGAAATTTATAAAACGTGCCACGCTTATGTTGATGCTTTTAAAAACGAACATCTACAAGATAGTCATATTGCAGATGAAAAATTATTTCACATGTTAAATTTCATCAAAAAATCTTTTCAAAGAATCATTAACAAGTTGATTATTAACGTCTGCAATTGTGGGTGAACGTCTATTAGTAGCCGGTAATTAATGGACCAGCTATTATAATGGACTCGATTATACTGGTGATGCAAAGGAACGGTTAGTAAACTGGTTGATGCAGCAGGTGTCAAACATTCAACTGCTGAAAATTGGTTAACATGACTATCATAATTGGTAGTCGCCATTATACTTACAAATACGCTTTCACTGTCGTTGATGTGTCAGGTATATATATATATATATATATATATATATATATATATATATATATATATATATATATATATATATAAACAGAGAAATTGTTAACAAAAAGAGCAACAGAAGTTGTACTTGCCTTAAGAAGGATTTTGTCAGCGAGGACCATTACAATTTCGACAAGTACTACAGGTTGGCAAAACATATTTTGGTGCATTATCATCGTTGATGAAAATCCATAATGTTGAATTTAGACAAGGACACATCACAATACACCGTGAAAACATTCTTTGAAACGATTTAATTGAAGTCTTGCTGAGCGTTTATTTGGATATCAGTAGGCAAAGCAAATACTTCAAGGGAAGAAAAAAAGGCTCTCGACTAATGGGTTACATGACTCAAAAGCGTAGTAACTGCGATACATATTGAGGTTTCTCAAACAGATGATATGAAACCTGTTAATGAAATTACAAAAGAGCACATATCAATACAACATGAATTTTCAAAACAGCCAGGTTATGTTATTTTACTGTAAGATATTGTTATGAACCGGATGAACGTGAATTAGACCAGAAAAGAGCGACTGATCCTATCTGGAGTATTACGACAAATAAATACATCTAGCTTGGTAAGATATATAGGCAGATCCGCAATATACAGAATATATTAAACTGCTCCTCAACGAGGATTTATACGTGAACAATTTCAAGCAATACCCGAGGATATACAATTACCACAATTATCACTTCATTAGCGCCGCTACGTCTGTTACATTAAAGACATGTACACATCACATTTTCTCGTGTAAGACCAAATATACTATATTTGCTATCGACTGTAAATTTTCCTAGATCATGTATTGAATACCGCCACAACAGTACTGTGCTACAGCTTGCACAATGATTATTTGGTCGTTGTTTCAACGTCATTATAAATGCAGCATCAAAGTGAAAGTCGCATTAATTTTGTTTGGTCAAATGTTCATAACTAATTTGTTTCTCATCGTATCATTATCGATAACACCGCCAGTGGTTTCAGTAACATCTATAATAACCCTCAGCAATCTAGACATTGAGAGATAAACTAGATCTGACCATTCGATACGACTTTTCGACGATCCAAACTCGCATATCAGAAATAGTTAAGCATTGAAATGAATGTTTTTGTCATCGCGTATTCTAGCGTCGACTTAGATTTGTTCAATTTCAGCGAATCTTCAACAATATTGACCTCAAGTAAAGCAATACAATTTAACACGAATATTTTGTTTTTCAGGTTGTCCTGGTATGTCATCGTCGATATTATGTCGTCATGTATCAGCTGGTTTATAAAAGAGCGGCGCACTTATGTAACTGAAACAATTGCTGTTGAAGTGCATCACGAAATATCTTCCTACTTGCCACTGATTAATTTATTAAGCTCTTTTAATTTTGGTTCGAACGCTCTATGATCATCAGTTATCTCATCATAATATTATACATCCTTTAGCCAGTCATGCGAAAACATTCCAACAAATGGTGGTTGTTGACCATGATCGCCACACATTATTACACCAATTGCTTTTGTTAATAACCATTCAAGAAATGTTTTAATGTTTATAACGACGCTGTACATATTTCATCCCAAATGATAATGATTGGAATGGATTCTCACCATTTCCATCGAATAAAGTCATGCTAAGTACATGATTTAATTTTTCTTTCTCTCATTTCTCTTGCACGTCTTCGTGTAGTAGTTAAAATGATCAAATACAAAATTCATAAATAGTTCAATCACCCGAGTTTTTTTATTATTATACCAGAAAGACTCATCTTATCCATTAAGGTAAACTGTTGTTTTATTATAGCTACGGAATCATACCTTGACGGTGCAAATGATAATTGTAATGTCTGATACGTTTTGCAATAAATATCTCTTATTTTAACGAATGCGGGTTCAGAATAATTGAGTACATTTTCCTGCTTTATTCTCATATCGTCCCATGATGTTTAAGTGTCGATGTTTAATTTTTCCAACAAGCTTATATATTTTTTAAAATATAAAACGAATTCGTAGATACATTGACAACAATACCAGGAATTCCATTTATCATCAATAATTTATATAACGAAACGTTTGCGAGCATTGACGATCTGAATTGGATACATTATTATGACCAGCCGTCCATATAATTCACAATTGTTCCTAATTTGGTTCCATTCAGCAAAATTTTTACTTATTTGTCAATTAAATCAAATTTGTTTCTTCCAGAGTCTTTCTCTAGAAAAAATCTTACAGTTTGATACTGTCCTATTCCACGCGTGCGCATTATGATCAATACTTTCAATAGAAGCTCCTTTTTGATTTATATTTGCATTGATACAAAATATCTCCGGTTGTCGGGTTTAGATTATCAACACTTGGGTTTTCATGTTGCAGGATACGCCTTTTCATAAAATGGTTTGTTAATATCAGTCTACATTCCTGGTTTGGAATTTTTACTTTGTAAGGGAATTGTTTTGTTATGAAGGTGAAGATATTTGTTACCGATAATACAATGGCTATTACAGCAACATTTACTTTAAAAAGATATGTTCGATTGTCGCGATAATTATTAATATTTGCCGCTAGTTTGTTGTTCATTGTAGTAAGTTGTCATGAGATTTATTATTCAAACATTTAATCTTCAGATCAACCGAAATTTGTATTGGTAAGTACGAGATATTATATCAGGATATAATTTATCTTTGTACGGCTTGATCTTAAAAAATCACTCAAATTCTTCCAGATTTTAAATTAAACATGTATTTAAATGAACAAATATAATATATACTATGACTCAAATAAATAATCAATGCAGGTAGTTGATGAGAGGGTCTTCAACCCTTTGTAATAATTCCTGTATAAATGAATACATAGCGTTCGTAATGGAAGTCTAGGACAACGTGTTTATGATGTTGTGATGGAGATGAGAAACACAATTATATGTACAATGTGGCGGTAAAATACAGTGATAAACGTATGGGAACCCTTGAAGATTATATAGCAAAATGTGATAATAACAAATTATACAAACAATCAATTAAACAAATAATATTATATATAAATGGGAAAAAAAATAAAAAGAGACATCTAAACATCACGATTTACGTCGTGATGGTGTGATTAGACACTGTCGACTGAAATAAGCAGTTTTGTCTGTAATGCTGGTTTTCTAAGATTCAATATTGGTTAGAAAACGTCGGTGTCATCAGTTATTTTTTGAATGCTTTCTAGGGATAATCGAAGCCGGTCTTGTCATCGTTCATATTGATCCAAATCGATTCAGAAAAATGTCAACGTTGCCACAACAATATTATGTTTAGCAAGATATTCTGATGATTATACAAACCAATATGTCCATCAATGATGTTTGCTAAGGATATTAGTGATAATGCTGATCATATTCAGTATATTCGTCGATTATTTCTTCATCAAATTGTTCTCTTTATTAAAAGGTTTTGCTAGTTGATGCATTCTATCAGGAAGATCTTTTAACATTTTTGGTGTTTCATTAGTTTTAGCTATCTTTTCAAATTGATGAAAATGAGGTCTAGTTGCTTCAGTAAACTTAAACTGAACTTAAGGTCCACGTTAGTTTAGTTGTCTTGCGTCATACGAATCACATTGATACTCGCGTATCAATTTATCTTTGCGAACATGTGCTATAAACGAATGCTGGGTTAGATGCATGTTTAAACATTTTATACTAAATCCCACGATATAAATCATAATTGCTTTGGCGTTGTCAAAGGAATACGAAGAACATTTCCTTCTATTAGATTCAGTAACATGTTTGAATCATTGTTGAGAACTTTCTGCATAGACCTGTTACTAAAGAGAACAATTTGATGAAGAAATAATCGAAGAATTACGTAATAAATCGAAGATGCTTTAAAGGCAGTCGATACAACTGATACAAATGAGTTTCCTGCTCTAGTTGTTACTACTTATGAAAATAGGAGATACATATTGAAACCAACGTTGGAACATATATTTCCAGTATACAAGACTGAGTTGATGTGTTCTATGAACCTAAAGCTAAGAAAAGTCGAAAGGACGCAACAAATGTATCATATATAGGATCCATCGATGCAGTTAACGATGTGTATGGTCAATATGAAGAACTAATACAGCAAAACAATAGAGAACAAAACCAACGAAAGAAAGAACAAAAGCAGCAGAGCACACAAAGGAATAGAATGCTTCCATATGTTCAAACATTAAACGTGGAACTGTAACCTACAAATAAGTGAAGATATGGATGATGTTTAGTTAGCTAATATAATGCAGATTAAAATTATTCGTCTGATGTGTTATGATCTAATTTACAGCAACAGAGAGGGTGCATCCTCAATAAATGTCAGTTTGGATAGATAACAAATACCTAAACAAAATTTGAAAAACTCTTACAACTGATAAAGTAACCAAAAACAACTAATCCATAAAAGACTCTTGGGGAGAGAATCTTGCAGAAAAACTCTAAGTAAGTTAGAGGCTTCTTGAAGTTATTATTTTTTTATTTTATGTAAGAAGTTTTACTCTTTATTCAAATGGCGTTTCAGCAAAAGGCCAGTAAACCCATTATGCTGCTGTTCAAGAAGATGCTGTGCTCAAAACGTTTGCAACGGAAAATATTTCAGAATTTAAAGCGCGAGTAAACTATTTGAAAGGAAAGTTCGGGGTATTGGATTGGCAACGTTTACTGCTACACGTATGAGATAAGGAGTCATCACTTATGCAAATACAAAACTCATGAAAAACTAGTATACAGCATTAGCGGACAGTATTCGTGTTGCAATTGACATTGTATCAATGAGATTTCGCTTTCCGAAACTTAATTGACCTGTTTAGGGCACAACTGGATCATATATAAAAAGAAGTGTTCATTCGAGAAAAACATATGATTTGATTATGGTTCCAAAGGGAGCATAACATAATATGAGTATGTGTCTTGGAATCTTGGAGAAAGGGATATAACTTAAATTTTGTAGAAGGTGAAATGTATGAGAAGAGTACGTTAAAATTATCAATTATCTAAGAGAAAGGAAGCATTGGTTTGTCAAAATGATGTTTACAATGCTAAGTCGAAGTATTCCTTGTGATTTCAAACACTTATTAATACCATCAGACCTCAACTGGTTGATATTAGTTTTTGATTATTTTCTGATATTTCTCACCCTTAAGACACTAAACGTTTTGATACTCATACATTCTTTGACTGAACAACTTATTGTATTTCTCTTCCTTTTATGATCAATACAATCGTTTAGTCTAAAACGATTTGGCCTCCGTAGAGAAATGCTGTTTTGTGCCAACAATATAATGATTGTACGTATGTTATTTGCTTTGATAGCATTGCATCGCTATACAGGATTTTTTAAAATGTTGATGAGGAGTTTTTCATCGTGCAGACAGAACATAACCAATATGAGAATGATGTCCATGAGGTAGTCTTAACATAGATACATATATATTTGTGCTTGATGTCATAAATATTATTTTCTAACTACGAGAAAATCAAAAGTTATCTCCACAATTTTAAGATTGTTAATAACATACTTACATTTGACACCATAAAGCACTGTATAACTGTATGTCATATTCATAACTATACAGATTTTACTCTTTTCTACATTCATCCAATAATGCAATTTAATTTTACATGACGGTATTAACACTGTCTCTTTAAATGTAATTATTAATCTGCGCCATATATAACGATACACAGCCAGTGGGGATACATCCTCAAATGAACGAAGAAGAAAGTAATTATTAGACGTAATGTGTAATAAGGAATATTTGACATGTAAATTTACAAACAATGGCAATCGATGTATTGAATAAATGTCTACAGCATTATCTGTATGAATATTAATGAAATGAATAAATTCATTTGTAAAATATTTAAATCATGGTTGAAACGATATTGAGAGGTACGGTGCACAGTGACAACAAAAATCTACTTATACCAGGAGTAACCATTCATTAGTAACCTCATTATCAATTGATCAGGAGACTCAGTATGTATAATATCTTATCCATACGTTAGGGCATTTATATAAGTATTGTTTGGCAGACTTTGTAACAAAGATTTAATAAGAATGGCAGCTTCCCCAAGTTTCTGTATCATTGACTGTGTTTAATTTGTTTCCAGATATAATTATTCAATGCAAATGGAACATAGTTGCTAGAATATAATCAACACATCTTGTGTATGAGTCTTATTTTCGGAGAACACATGTAGTAAGTATCACTATTCCAATACAACTCTGTGTAACTGTAACTTGAATGCCTCTTTACTTATTGTCGTAAGCAGATACTAACTTGTGGCACTTCAATTCCATCTCGAATTATGTGTTCTTCCATTAATACTTATTAGATTTAAATCTCCTCCTCCGCTAATAGGATGCTGCTTAATCAATTTGAAATGAATGTTTTATTTTCAATATGGCCAGAATCCAAACAAATATCAAGCATAAGATCACGTTCGTTCTCCATCCTGCCAAACTAAAACTTGTGAAGCAGATGTACATTTATAATATCGTAATTCATGTTTCACCCAAACATTAGTCAATACAAAGATCAAAATATTATCAAATAAACTTGAATACAAAAATGAGAAGCAGCCTGAACAGAGATTCATTCCATTACATTAGCCGTGTTTTTCATTTTTAGATATTTACATAGTTTTGCAAATATAATTTGTTCGAACTACGATCAGGTTCATTGTTTCGAAATATGTATGTTGCATATAGTCTATAGAAGACTACAATCAAAATACTGTGTTAGATATATGTTTGTGACTATCATATGCACTAGATCACATTTACAAATGATTAATATTTAAAATACTTATTTGTCAGAGAGTTTTTCTTCAATACATGTATAAGCCGAGTTTTAATTACGCCTCAAGATTCAAAACATTGCTTCTATGTTTTCATCTTCCATTATGAATAGCGAACTAAATGCAATGTATTATTCTAAAACTGTCAGGATTCAATTATTCTTAAACAAAATAACTAACCTAGAACAATTACTATTTAAAGAAATATAACACACACATATAAAGAGCTTTCTTCGAAACCAAAGATGAGCTTATGACTTGGAAATATCTTAAATGAGGTCTATATATTGTTTGAAAGGAAAACGATCATTACAATAAATAATGAAATTGTGGGTTTTATTTCCTCCAGCCAAACTAAAACCTGGAAAGCTTGTGTAGACCAATGATGGCCTAAGAAATGATCAACATTTAAAAAAACATATTCGCCAACTTAAGCTAATTTAGTTGCTAAAATATAGTCATCCATCTTTATATCAATCTTTATGTTAGGAGAACACATGTAATAACTAGCTGTCTTTCAATACCACTTAACAAAAAAAGTAATATCTTCTTTGTCTTTGTCGTTAGCTGTTGTACAGCTTTTGGTGACTCTTCAATTAGATTTCTTGTATTCTGCTGCTTTTTTTCCTTCCGAAATTAATTTTGATATTGTAATAGCCGACATCCTTTCAGTCTTTCTAACATAAAATATCGTTATTTACATAGATTAGTTAAATAGAAGGTTAACTGCAAAGAAAAGGAAAAATGCACTAATTTTGCAGAAAACTAATGATTTAAACTCAAACTTTATAACACCCATAAAGCCTGTGGATTGTGTATGTATTTAGTATTAAAGAACATATATGTATTTTAATTGATTTGTAAGCGACCGTATAGTTTGTTTAATGTCATTTTGATCAATTACATTCAGTCATCAACAATGTTTTGAGAAGCAAATGTTTGAGACTTTTATACTGAGTTTATGTTTTGATAATCAGTTCGTAGCATTTTCAAGGAACTGCTTTCGCGAGAAACATTTGTGTTCGATTTTGGACATTGTTTAGGTTTGCATTTGTAATTCAATTGTTCCACCATGGCCCTTTATTGTGGTTATCAATCAAACCACTTCCTAGTTTGACTGTATTAGTAGAAGTCGGATGTGACTATTATTTGGTTTCGCTGTCGTTCATTCACTTGATTTCTTGACCAGTATATGCTCTAGATGTAGTTTTAAATGCAGGCATTTCCACGCAATTATTTCGAATTGAAAGCGTACCTAAATAGTCTAAATCCTTTTGCGTCTGCCATGTCTTCATGTTCATTGTAAATGAACGTGATTGGAAACAAATGACAGATCTTTCTTCTCTATTTTACTTTGTATGCTGGAGAAATAAAGTATTCAATGAATGTTACCAAGCTTGTTGCCTTTCACCCTTTTATGTTAGTGATTTGAAGTGTATGTGCATAATATTAATTTCCAAACGGATTAATTAAGAAAGCATTTGTCAGTATAAATCTGTCCTTTAAATCACATTTTAACTTATTTACGAGAGTTTTACATGCACATTGAAGAAGTCATGTTTAAACTAATGCAAAAGAGGAAAGTTTCTTTGCTACCAATATTGGCAGTAAAAGATTTGGCAGAAACAGGTAAGGGCAGATAGAAGTCACATTTTAACTTGTCTACGAGAGTTTTACTTGCACATTTGAGAAATATCATGTTGATACTTGTGCAAAAGAGGAAATATATTCAAACTTTCTTCGCTCCCAATATTGGCCGTAACGGATTTGTCAGTTGTTTGTACCCATTTATATATCATTACAATTACTTAATGGCATTTAAAAATGCACTTTCGATAAACACTTCATGACATCATCGTTTTTTTTATGAAACACGTTGTATAGTTTGAGTGTTGCAATTAAGCATATGTAAGCAGAAAGGGACAGTTTAAATCACCTGACAACTAATTAATGACAGTTACACTCTTTTATTTGAGACAGTTATGTTGACATTTATGCATGTTTGATACTTATCTGATATCTGTTTTATTTAGCGATAATTTCTGGCAATAAGGGCATTTGTCAGTAGAACGGACCATTATATTTCTCATCACATCTAGGTAATGTCAGTTAAAATATACATGTAAGAACTTAGTGATTACTCTGTGTATAGTTTTAACACTGTATGGTTTGTATCTAATGACATAAATATCGGGCAATCATGATTTCTCAGTTAAGAGATACACTTAATATCGCTTCGCAACTCATTACGTACAATCAAACAATATCTTTTGAGAAGGTCTTGTTGACACATGTGAACTTATGGAATATATTTTATGGTTTAAGTGTATTAACGTTAATTTCTACATGCAAGTTCTTGTCAGTAAATTTAAACCTTTTATATCTCTTCACCACTAATAAATCACAGTTAATCGTGCATTGTACAATCTTCGCTAGACCTTAATGCATTTATATAAATCATTGGGTGGAAAGATTGGCTTGTCGCCATTTGCTCACAAGCTTGCATTTGTCTGCATAATGAAACCCAATTTGTGCATGGACCAATCGAAACGTGGTTTTGAAAAATATTCCTTTATGAAGCTAATTGGATGGATGGTGTATGTTGATGTCCATTTCTTGCTATAAAAATTAACATTATGCATTTATGAATCTCATTGGTTCTTTCAAGAGTCTTAAGGTCAATTGATGGCAATAATGTATTTGTAAGTAGAAAAAAACCAATTATATCTGTTCACAAATACCTCATCACAGATATACACACATGTAAAAATATATCTTGTCGCTTGTACATTTATGAAATAAATTTGTTGGTTCACGCCAATTTATTGCAAGCATGTATTGGTCAGTAGAAAGGAACAGTGTATATAACCACGTATCTGCATAGCCACATGTAAGCATGATCCTTAGTCTCATGATTGTATTCTAGTAATTTTGCATCTGTCTATAGCAAGATCCCCTATTTTCCCTTCACTACTAATTACTGCCATATGCATATACACTTTTCAGATCGCTTTGTTACAAATAATCATTTTATGAAACTTTATACGGGTCGTGTCTATTTCGTGTAATCGTGCATTCGTCAGTAAAAATGAAAAATATGTTTCACTTTACAACTACTTTGTGACCGTTAAAATACACTTTAAATAACGATTTGATAACACCTATGAATTTATGAAACTGATTGGGTGGATAAAGTCAGTTGACGATACGTTTAGCAATCATACATTTGTAAGCAAAACATAACCTTTTTCATCTCTTTACATGGATATCTCTTCACAAATAGATCATGATTGTTACAAATGTACTTGTGAGAACTTCCTTTTGCCACTAATGATTTTATGGAAGACGTTGCGTGTTTGCTGTTTTATGACGCCAATTTCTGGCAATCATCCTTTTCTCGGCAGAGGGAACCTTTTGTACCCCTTCACAATGACGTAATGACAGTGAGAACTGTTATTTGAAGAAATTGGGAGACTATAGTTTGTATGAAACTCTTTGTATGTTTCATGTCTTTCGCGCCATTTTCTGACAGGCATGCATTTGTAACTTCACAATTGCCGAACAACTAATGCAAATTCAAATTGAAATAGCAGTTTGCTCGAACATCTGCATTTATAATACTCATCGGATGCATCGATTTTATTGCCATCTATGTATTGCATTCACCAGTATAAATGCTTTCAAAAGGTCTCCTCGCACCTACTGTATGCATACAAAACTTATATATATATATATATATATGAACACCGTTGTAATGTTAGAGATTCATTTAACAAATCTGTAAATAGAAAGTAACCATTAATATCTCTTCCCAATTACGTAACGAATGTTAACAATCCTTTTATGTGAACTTCGTATTGATAATAATGCTTCTATAAAAAAAGATACAAGTCTCATGACGCTAATGTCTTTACGATATGCGTTTGTCAGAAGAAATGAACATTGTATTCCTCTTGACATCTTCTTTATGACAGTTAAAATGCAATTTTGAGATTGATATGTCGAGTTTTGCATTCGTTCCTCGATCAGAGCACACCTCACCACTGCCCTGTAAACTACACTAGCTATCAATTTGATACAGAATCAAACACAACATTTATTCTCTGTGCTATGTTTTACTGACAGACTCCAGTCCAACATACCGATCTGGCCTCACTCATGTGTATATAACAGCAAGATACTTACACTCCTATTCTGACATTCGTATATTCATTATTCCCAATATGAAAACGAAGTAATATGGACAACGTTCGTTTGCATACCAGGGCCCGGCGATGCGGAATGAATTGCCCATTAAAATTAGACACAAAGACATAGTGTTCCCATTTAAGAGTGCTCCTCTAACTTCCCTTTTACGCGATGCGGGAACAAACTTACTGAATAAGAATGTTATGTATCTTTTATGTTTTCCAATTTCACGGTTGTTGTTATTTGTTTCCTCTGTGGTGTAGTCATACAATTATAGATAATGTAAAGCGCTTATAGTTTCTAAAAATTAGGCGCTATACAAATATCTCATTATTATTACATTATTATTTTATTATTATTATTATTATTATCCGGTTAATCTATGATGTTTGCTAAGGTTATTACTGATAACTCTGATAATGTTGAGTATGTAAAGGTAAGGATACCACAGGATACTGCAGTTGCTCCACAACCAGTTGGATATGAAGCTAGACCAGATGGTACTATTGATATTATAAAAGGTTTTTTATGCTAATTTCAACCTAGGATTTACAACATGCGTAGCACGGTTGGAAGGAAGATTATTTTAATGTGTAATTCCAATGTCTCATATATTCGGATTTTAGAAAGGTTATCTTTGGCGCTAAACATTCAGTAATCCTAGGAAGAATAGGTGATGATAATGATGCAGTCTGGCGAGGCGATTGTGTTGCTGCTGGTAAAGTAAATGTAACAAAACTCTCTGTGGATGTCAACAATGACCCTAGCGATCGCCGCAGAGGAAATATTACTATAATTTATGAATACAGGGGGTAAATCATTGTTATCATAGCTAACAACAATGTCAGATAGTATTCAGAGTGCTATTAACTCTATTCTTTCATGGCATATGGCATACAGCATCACCACAGGGTGTTTTTGCGCCGCGACATATATGTGTTGGCTATAGGACCATACGCGATTAAATTCCCATACACGTTGGTATTTGATCAACTGGATATTTTTGAAGTCGGGTTAAAAATATACTGCCAACAGGAACCATCCGAGGATATTTTACTTAATTACGGACAAAACCAAATTGCGCCCATATCATCGTTTGCTGTCATTTATGGGATGTGATCTGAATCTAGATACCGGTCTGCAAATCTCGCAAGTAGATTTTAGAAACCTATATCCGATTTATTACTTTTCGTTGTAACATCTCGATTTAACTAGAATTCCTATAATATATTAATCCAGTACAATGTACTCCAGTTTGAGACTCAACGCTACCAACACAGACAATAACTGACCCACCAATATGCAGCAGAACAATAATTACTGTACTCAAGTCTGTATCAAAATCAAGCAAACCACCTCAAAAAGCTGTACAACATTATACAAGTCAGCGTTGGGAATCTATCATTTCGTCTGCCAAAAAGTTTAGATAAAGAATTAATCTAATTATAATGGAAAATATTTACGGAAGGTCCATCTCGAGAGAAAAACCGACTTAATGAATATCACGCGAAATGTAAAATAAATTATTAGCGACGAATTGTCCGAATTGTTAAACCTTGCAAGTTTGGATCCAAACGAAATTGTTATATTTCAAGGCAAACAAGGACAAATAAAAACGAGTAATCTTTCATTGAATCATATTATTGTTAGAATTAATAGAGCAACCTAAAACTCCATAGCGTTATTTGATTCTACTGGTACAATTAGTCCTGGAATTCTTTTGCCAACTGTATTAGATAATATTCGCATGCGAGTACAACAATTTGGTTATACAATGACAGTCGAAGTCAACATAAACTGGAATAAAATAACGACATTTGGTGATCCAACATCTGACAGCGATTCGGTAACAAACAATTATGTATGAAACCGCAGATAATTTCTTTGATGCACCGCTGACTATCCTCATGAAACTTTCCTATATCAAGACGAATATCGAGACGATTAAAAAAATACAGGATAATATCTTTAGTGATTTTCCTGCTATCGTTGAGCGGCTGGATAAAATTAAAATACCGCATAAACAGAATATCAATACGGTGTATTAAATACAATATGGGTAATTCACCTGGACACCTAAAAATAATAACGTTACAGTTTCCGCATCTGTTCTAGGTAACTATAGATTAACCCTGATTTCACCTTTACAGTTTAATGTATCATCAAGTACATCCACTGGTGTTAATAATATAAGTGCAATAATAGAAAATGGATCCATTGAAACATTTAGACTAGTCCATGTCAGTAGTGGTTCAGCATCAGTGTCACTCACATTGCATGTAGAATTTGTAATTGATTTAAGTAATTAATATAATGAACTCACGACAGTATAAATGCAATCAAGTGAAACAATTAGAAACTAAACTGAAAAATCTCATTGACGAATACACAATATAAAAAACCATATATCGTCGGCTTGTTGCCATAATTGATATAATTGTGTATTAGGTTTCAGCTGTTATTGCTTGAACTAGTTTATTGCTATGAATCATAACACCATCAATAGTGATGGCACCAGAAGTTTTAACAATTTGTGTTACAGCGACAACACGAATAGCTGGTGTTACTAATATAATTGCAAATAAATTATATACATGTAGCCAGAATAAACTAAACGAGTATATAATTTAATTACATACCGCTACGGTTGTATATTCCCAATTATTATCATTGCTGTCAAAGGGTCTTAAACGACAAAATAATATCCGATGACGTGTTCGGAGCTATGATTACGATGAGGCAATGATGGCTGACGTAGAAAATAACAATACTACTACTACTACTGCTACTATTACTACTACATAATAATATTAAAATGATAACAAAATGGCGCTGAACCAAGTGCAGTTGATAGCTTCGATCAGAACCCCGGCAAGAGCAACAATGATATAAATAACCTCATTCAACCATGAATTCATCGTGAACTTTGCAACTGCGTTTCCCGTAAAAAAAATCGAGTAAGCCCAGTTACGAGTATATTACAATTAGCCAAAAATATCTAGTCATATTCATTCGTGGGTCAGCAGTCAAATAAAAATGAACCATTAATGAACTAATTTATTGCTATGAATCATAAAACCATCAATAGTGATGGCACCAGAAGGTTTAACAATTTGTGTTACAGCGACAACACGAATTTCATTAAGTCAGTAAATCATTATCAAACGTGCATTTTAGTTGTCAATATATTCTTGTAAAGAAAAATAAGATGTCCCTTTAGACTGAAAAATGTATGAGAGAATTGTGTGTCAAGATACTTGAAAAACATAAATCGTGTCATGGAAACAAACTTGTTAATTCTTAGATCTGAAATATAAGTTTTGAGCATAATCATTGGCAGATGTGGAGGAAAAAAAGTTTTAATTTATATGGACGAAATTGTCTTCCGATGATGACAAATTTGACCAATTTTCAAGACCTAACGGCGAAATATATCGCACATAATCTCTTCATGACGCGATGAGAAAAATCGCGTGGAATGTTGCAACAGAGAATACCGAGCAATTACTTACAAATTGTTTTGCAGTTCCCTCAGTTGCAGCCCACGCTGCCAGAGAGAGAAATCTGTGGAAGCCATCACGCCCTGAATTTCTTGGGGATGTTCAAGTTATTTGCTGTTAATATGGACCCGGCTGATTATGGAAAACTAAATGTGATTATAAGGATGTTTCGGTTGATATGGTTACGTGTTATCTGGAACGCTTTCTCGTGTAATGAGAGGCTGCTGAATACTTTAAACGATTTGGACATCCCACGCAGGAGATGACACTAGTTGTGATAAATGGACAACTACCCGATTTCGATCTAACCGAATTCGCTCGTGTAATACCATTCTAATTTGCTAAAGGACTCCATACGATTTGTTATATTTATTTTGGTAGACACTGCTCAGAAAACAAACTGGGCATTGTATGTGTTGTAATACTCCAAATGGAATCAGTAGCTCTTTTTTACCTGGTTCTCCCGGCTCATACAAATATCTTCATTATTTAATTCATTTATCACACTTGGTGATCGTGCAACCCATTCACGAGATCTCTTATTATGAATACATTTATTCGCGTATTGATACACAAAAAACCGCTCTGCGAGTGTTTGATTAAATAGTTCAACAATTACCTGATCACGGTGTATTGCAATATGTCCTCGTTTCATGGTGACATTATGATGTTTCTCAACTTTACATTTCTTGACAGGATCAACCTGTAATAGACTTGGCCATCGCAGACCTCCTCGTTGATAAATTCGTTAAAATGCAGAAGCTACTTCTGATACTGTCTTTGTCGATAATGGCTCTATTTTTTGGTTTTTGATTGCAACATCAACTATAGTTAACGCGTATTTGTACATTCGTCTTTTGACAGTGTCATGTGATAAGACGAAAATCTAAGCCTGAACTTCATTTGGAACGCTGACATCAAAATACGCGTAGTCGATTCTTTTCGGTGGTGGAAGATAAATTTGCCATATTGCCTGTCTTGATAACCAATCTGCTGCAGTAACACATTTGACTTTTGCTCCATTGGCGAGTGTATTAATTGCTGATTAACCTCTGCAGTATCCTATTGGGGAATAATATATAATTATTTCATAATAATATTAATTATCAGAACATACTACAAGCTTACATTTCATTGGTTTTCTTTATCCAGCTGGCTAATGAGTCCTTGGATGATTGATAAGTAATATAATTCAACGAGTGAATCAACTTCACATCTGCGAGATGGCTACGATGCAGATTGCTACTTGTATAAGATACATCATGAGCGTGACAATCTCGATCAATAGCGTTTATCGGATGCTCTCTGGGATTTTGGTTGATCTTGGCTGTCAAGTCTGATATCAAGCAAGGTACCAATGTTGCAGTAATTATATCATAGAAGATGTTTTTCTCCTTTATATTTGGCCCATTGAGTCGTCCCTGGTGATTTTGTCAATTTTACTGCAATATCACCTCCTCTTGTTTTAATATCAATTTTTCACCTGGCATAAATTTAAATTTCCTTATACCGCAACATTCACACTCACCTGTAACCGCTGACCGATCATCTTTTGTTGGAATTGTTGTTAGTGTATCTGACGTGGTACGCGCTCTACAGTTAACACTATATAGATCCATATTATTTATTATATATCATGAATGTAATTGATTTTACACCAAGATGAATGCGATAACCGATCAAACACCATCCAATCGTACCAAATTAATGACATGGTTAAAATGGGACACTTTATATTTCATGGCACCATCTGTAGACGATCAGCGGTGTTACAATGTGTTAAAATATTTTGATGAAAATGTAAAATCGTTGGATGAGCGCGGGGATGATGTTATCACTGCTATCAATGATGCACCGAGTATTGACTATATTGATGGAAGTAATAGCAATTTAGTTGTGTACGATGATGTAATGATGATAGATAATCTAATCCTGCTAGAATATTTTCTCGAGGTAGACATAAATATACGGATGTGATTAATGTAACCCAGTGATGTACAAAAATTCCAAACGTGATCAGAGATAACTGTAATTTTCTTGTTGTGTTTAATGGATTTGATACACATACATTATTAAATATTCATCAGACCTGGTTCAGCGGAAATAGGGAAATAAATAAATTAAAATAATTGTTTAGTCATGTCCATTGAAACCCACATGGTTTTATAACAATAAATTTACATGATCCCTGATAAAGATATAGAATGAATATTTATAAAATATTTGGATAAAACTACATCAGCAGACCGGGTGCGACCTAAGTTAGAGGCGTCGATGTGTCAAACTAACATTTTCTACAGTATCTAAAGAATAACGCAAAAAAATAAAACAGTAATAATATTAACTAACCCGTATATGAAACTCTCGCTTCGTTAGAAACTATTTTGTTGTCATTTTTAATTCGGTTTTGCAGGAAGTGTTAGTTTAGCAAATAGATACCTCTATAATTTGGTTTGTTCACCCCTTCTTCTGCTTCATTATCAATTGTAGTTAAAATTAATTGTTGAAGATAATATGTTCCCATCTCTGAAAAATAAATATGTCTTGAAAATTTTGTTGACAACATTCTGGCAAATATAATATTCCACCGATTATATTTCCTTTGCCAGTAAATTGCATTATTATGTTTAACATTATCTTTATCAAAACAGTCTTGATCCACCCTGCTAGAAATAATACACCTGTTAATGTTATCGATTATTGAGTTCCAAAGATATTCATTAAACAACTTATTACATCAGTTTGTGTTTGATGGACGTGTCATGGAATTAAGTAAATGGTATAATCAACATTGAAACCAGCTAAATGTTGTACACACTATATGGACATTTTGAATGAGAACACCAATTATATAGCGAAAAATATTCCCGTCATGTGTTCTGTCATAGAATCAAGCAATGTATTGCTAAATTGAATTATCATACAAGTCCTCAACAATCACAGAGTTGTTGTTCTTAAGGCCATTGCAAACAGACAGAGTTATTAGTCTCATAAAATAGCTTAAGCTAGTTTAAAACTTGTTTTGCACTGTTCGCTATCTGTTCGTTGCACACATTAATACAAAAGTATGCTTAAATAAGCATACCGGTTTTATGTCAATTTTTGTTCGAGTTTACATTGGCTACGCTTAGAACTATACTGAACGCCGCATGTTTTGACAAACGGGCACAACAATCAAGAAAGTGACTCCTTTTTCTACTTTTGGCCAGTATTAGGTGAATAATTTGCAAATTTAGGTTAGCTGACTTGGTATGCATTTACAAATGTTGTCATATACATTCTAGCATATTCATAGGTGCGTTAGTTAAAGTTTTAGCGGCTAATTCTTTCAAAGTTACATTGCAGTATGTGTATACTTTAGCTTACATTTTAATGGCTAATTATTTCAAAATTACTGTGCAGTATGGCATTTGTTATCATAGCTTTAAAAGTGTAGGGTAGATATCGTTTAATCATTCAATCTTAATTGTGCGCAAATTAAATATTTGCTCGTTAAGGTAGTAATTCTCCGCAAATGATGCATTTAATATAGGAATTGATGCTAACTAGATGCCGAATCGGAATAATGATATTTCAAACACGCATATTTCTTCTCTGTTCTAAAACCTTATTCCTTTCTTTGTTGCTGAATGCATGTTTCTGTATGTAATACATTTATATGAAATACTATGGATACTGTGATGTGGATTGAAGCAAATCAGATGTCATGTTTATGCTTATTAACTTCGTCGCTATGAATAAAGTAAACCACCTTCACAACGATAGGGCGTTTCAAATAGCCAAATAGTTTATGTAACAATCAGTGTTGCGGAACTGGAATGACACAAGCACGTAGAATGCATGTATACTGTCGGCAATGGGGCAATTTAAAGATTGTATTAATTTTGAATATTGTTACAGTGATAGCATTAGTATGGTTCATGTCAGACATTCGCAATGAATATTCATGGATGCCCAGTTCTGAAAGAAACACTTACAGACCACAATACGAGTTTACATGCGATCCTCTTTCTAAAAACTGTAGCATAATACACATTCTGATACGGCAGAGGAATGAAGCATCAAAGAAGGCAAATGAACTGCAACAGAAAGTTGGACAAATGCAATGCCAAGTAAGAATATAATAAACAGTTCCTAATCATAATTTATCTGAACACTTCAAAACCGTGTAGTTGTTCTTTTTGGTACATGTAATTTAAATGTATCTCACACAATCAAATGAATATTCTCTCTCTCCCATTCGCTCTCTCTGTCTCTGTCTCTTTGTATGAATGTATGTTCGTCTTCGTCTCTGACTCTGTTGATATGTCTCTCTTTATATATACAGAGAGAAAGAGAGACTAAATGTTTCTCCTTATAATGCTGTTAACACAATCTTTTAGTATGTTTAGAATATCCGTAAAGCGAATATAAAATCTCTTTACTTGTTTTGTTGATAATATCAAGGCAATCATATGTGATAAGAAGCAATAGTTTCCGATAATGCAGGTTTGCATCATAAAATATTTGGAAAGTCTGTTGTAACGTCTTTTACCAATAGTTTCAAAATATACCTTTCTTGTATAGCCATTTGTTTCTTTAAGCTATATATGTGTATGTATGATTTCTTTTTTATTTGCTTTCTTTTGGGTCATTATCATAGGCTAAATTATATTTTCACAATTCATGCCGGACGTCTTTGTTGCAGGGTAATTGATGTTGCTGTCGGCATTTATGGTTAAAATCTAGAAGGCTGGGTTAGGTTATATTTTTTAAAGTCCGTTTTTTAATGAAGAAAACACTCAGAATTTGATACCAATAAAATCATGCTAATTGGAAACGGACATATTAGTTTAAGGTCCTAAAGTAAAACTGAATGTGTCTCTTATTTAGACTTTTCTTAGTTGAAACCAAATTAAATGATTGTGTATCGTGGTCATGAATGTGTTTCATTTTTCCCAATGTATTTCCTGTTATTCTTCTGTTCTTTGCTCTTATTGTTATTTTTTTTCATCTTGTTCAATTATCGTCATCTTTAGTATTACTATTATTTGTTATTATTATCATATGTAGTATCATTAATTTTTATTATTATTTAGAAGCATGAGAAGTCGAATGATTCGCATACAAGCCATACTGGGGGGTGGTGCCATAATTCTGGCCAACACTTTGCCGACGAGAATCTAGCTGAGGCATTGTCAGAACTTTTCAAAGGAAAACGAGTGGCAAGTTTCGGTGATGGTCCTGGAAAGTATAAGGAACTGTTGGAGAACTCCGGGAAACGGATTACATATGACGCCTATGACGGAGCGCCATTTTGCGATGTTACAAGTCAGGGCAAAGTTAAATTCATGGACTTGACACTTTACCAATATGGGTTACCCCTTTACGACTGGGTGATAAGCCTTGAAGTTGCTGAGCACATTCCAAGAGAGTTCGAAAATGTTTATATTAATAATATTAATAGACATGCCAGGGAGGGTGTTGTTTTGAGCTGGGCAGTCCCGGGACAAGGTGGATATGCTCATATCAATAATCATCCATTTGAATATGTTGTCCAAATCATGAAAGAAAATGGTTTAGACCATGATCCAGAGACATCTGAAGTTCTGAAGAAAGCGGCAAAGCTTACATGGTTGAAAAATAATGTTAATGTCTACTTGCGAAAACAAGAGACCCATTCAGATCCTATGATGCATTTAGTGACATAAAATGTGTTTTGAATTGAACACTATGAAATTTGCAATGATACTTTACAAACTGCATATGAATGATAACAAAACTGAAGCCATTCTAATCAAGACGCATATAATTTCACATTCGCAAATTGTACCTAATGCAACAAATATCAATAATATCAAAAGTACATTCGAATAGTTAGCGAGAAACATAGGTGTTACTCTCGACAGTACTTACTATTTACAAAAACATGAAAAGGTTAAAATCTTTAGAAGAAATACATCCAGCCAAAGGAGTTTCAATTTTTAAGACTTAGAATTGTTTTCGCTTGCTGCCTCTAAAAGAGTTGTATGTTCCTTATTACTTCCAATAATGTATTTTTGATAGTTACATATCTCTGATTCGCGTATGTTCACACCACAGCTGCTCTAATCATCCTTAGAGTAAGACACTGAGCACACACATACTGCTATGTACCTTTCATTGGCTGCCAGTTCATTGCAGAATCAGACACAAATGTGTTCACTATGATAATGTTTAATGGCTGGCTCCAATCCAACATAGTCGTCTGACCTCATCCATATATGAAAACGGTGGAGATCTTTGTTGTCCCACGCTCACATTCGCATTGATCCCACAGTAAAAACGAAATCATACGGACATCATTCCTTTTCGTAGTATGGCCCAGCTCCGCTCACAGAATTGCCCATTTAACTTAGAAACAAGAACACCATACTCCCATTCAATAAAATTTGCCTGATTGGAATACATTAGCAGTTTTAAAGAAATTCAACAATGGTTATTTATTTTTTTGGTGTTTGTGTTCGTAATCGTGTCGTTGCTTAAGTTTACATGTGTTATCTAGTAACATAATGCGTTTAGGGCTTCTATCTTTTTATATTCACTATGACAGTATTGTCTGACAGTTATGATAACAGTAACAAGCTATGTCAAAATTACACATTGTTTTAAGTAATAATAATAACAATACTAATAATACTAATAATACTACTGGTACCAAAACTACTACTACTAATGATGATAATAATAATGACTGAAACGGATTATTAGTTGGCAAACCGTTTGAGTAGAATTGGAATCAATCCAATGTTCTTACTTAACATTAATATTGGTTTTCCTTCCTGGTAAGAAAACGGCATTGCATAATACAGGCGACATATAACACATTAAAAAAATTATATTTGATATATATATAAGATATATTATATTTTGTATCATTTCTTTCAGAATAATGTATTAATAACATGAAGATATACTTTCATATTAGTATTACTTTTACAGTTCTCTTTATGTGGTTTCAACTTCTCTTATAATAGTTTGCATTAGCAGACATTTTAGTGTGGAGCTCGAGTACCGCTTGTCGGCAATACCTTATTTTGTCTCACATAACTTCATGTTATAAATATGTGGTCTTAAAGTAAGAAATAACGCATTTCCTTGATATTCTAAGGAAGAATTTCGAAAAGAAGATTTAGTATTGTGAATTAAATCCCATATATTCTGACTAGTTTAATCACAAGCCAAAATGTAAAAAGTTCCAACTGAATTACAGTGGTATTCCAAGTAAGTTCAAATAATGAATGCATTGTGCAGTTTTCTAAAGTGATAATTTTGCCATTGACCCGTATTGTGACGATGTGCTAAAACTGTTATTGTCGGAATTTACCATAATTCTAAAGTAATGTTCTTGTCCAAGAATAGTATCGATGAGCGTTTTGTTCTTCTAGTGAATAATAACTTGAATATGATAAAAAGAACACCGAAATTAAAACAACTATATACAATAATGCGATTTATTATGTTTAAGATGTTAAGGCGAGAATGAGAGATATTAGATAAAGAAGATTATATATACTTAATCAAGGTCACAGTTACCAGTTCGAGACATTTATGAGGTCAAATCAAGACTATAAACATGTTTATCATCAACAATCTTTATTTAATCGACAACCGACGAGATGTAATCAGATATGTATGTTCTTAAATACAAAAAAAATCCCTGGTCATGTACGAAATACATACATACATCACACGCAGTCATTAAAATAGAGCCAACAAATTATACAAATTAACTATTCATTGCACATCTCCTCATAACATCGAACGATATATTAGATAAAGTATTACTTATTAGGTCCACAAACTAACCATGAAGCAATATAATACATCTATACACGTAAAAGTGCATTTAAAATAAGAGTATATTACTTTGATGTGTGGTATGTCAATATTGTATTGCTGAAACATCCAACACTACGTTAATACTCATTCCTTTCGTTTATTCTGCTAAAACAAGTAGGGATTTTAATTACTGATCACAATAATCTGAGCAGGAGCTGAACTAAACTGTTGCAAAGCGAATATCAAAGCCAATGATTCATTCATGGTGGTGCAGTACTGTATCTGGTGCTTATTTGATTCCTTAGAAATGTAGCAAATATGATGAACAATTCTACCAATAAATCAGATTCTTGTGAATAAAATAGAATGTGATCAGGTTACACTGTTGTATACTCTGAGCATATGCTGAAAGCATTATATTGTTTCCACAGAAGAGTACACTGTGAAACCCAACGACTTTTACTTTCGAATTTCGTTCTTTGAAACATTCCTGTGTATGAAATTTAGTCCTGTTTGGATGCAGTTTCACATGTGTAGAATATGCAAATTCAACATCATGGAAGATTTTATTTGTTCGTGTTGGAACAGTAGAAACAAGTGCTCATCTTCAATAATAGCTGTTTTTGTTGACGTTTTTGTTGACGCTTTTCATGTGACGGTAGATGTTTACGTTTCTGATCCAGATAAACCAATATTTTGATTTACTAAGGTTGGTTATACCAAAAATCACCACACCCATTTGATTTCATCACTTAAATCCTAAGAGAGCGGGACAGGTACAATGAAATTGACTGCGATGATTAATATATATCTCTATCGACATACTCCTGGAACATTTCTATATGGCTGTTTTGTGTTTCCTTCCTGGGAGCGTTCGTGAGATATATTGAGTCACTTACTTTATGTTTAACTATATAGTGACCAGAAAACTTAGCCTGATGAGAAGAAAGTCAGAACTAATTTATATTGTATGACTGCGATATCTTAATTTTAGTTTTAATTACCTTCTTAGGTAAATGTCCGACACAGTCAAACTCTATTCTACTAAATTAAAGGACAAATGCAACATTAGGTTCCAGAATATCTATCATCCCCTCTGTATTTATGCTTTTTAATGAGCGTTCCAATGGTATTTACAAATATTACGTTCAATTGTCGGCCAATAGAAATGATTACAGATTTTGTGATAAGTCTAATTTAGCACCGAAGTAACAGCCAAGGGAGTTTCAATCTTTTAGCCTTAGAATTCCGTGTTTATACCTGTTAAGAACATCAGTTTCATAGTTTTGATACCACGCGTTACTGGCGTGTACATCAGGCAGTCTCCGGTTTCTCTTAACAACTCCATTGTACCATTTTAACATGCAGATAATTATGTGGCTTCAGTTTTGCTAATAGCGATGTGGAAAAAAGAAACAGGAGAATAAGTAATTAAAAGAGGATCAGTGCGATCAATACCTCTCCCCTGACCAATATCAGGAGTAAAATTGACGTCATCGAAAGCCTGACCAATATATGTCAAGAAAGATATAATTTAATTATGTAGTATCGGGTATGCACAATATATTCAAAATGACCGACGTTGTCTTACAAGGACAAGTTCAAATATAAGATTGAGTTAATTTCTCACTGCTTATACTAGTGCACATTTGTAGACATAGTGCAAAGTCGAACTTAGTAATCATTTACCTCGTGAATGGTTAGTGAGCTAAATATTACCAAGGCTCAGAAAATCAAATATGTTATTAAACAAAGACCAAATTAGTGTCTGAATAATGTCTGCCAAATTTTTAGTGTAGATGATATTCTCTGTTTTATAGACTAGAAGATTTTAACACTGTAGCAATTATTTGAAAATTTACAATAAAATAAACTGCCTTCATTTTTTAGAAAGTGATTGAGCAGCAGAGAGGACGAACATACCAAATTGTAGCGGCTTGTATTTGTTAAACTAATGTCTCCTCCAAAACCATAACCAAAAAAGTAATGTCAAAATACAATACAGAACTTAGGCTTCTTTCTAACCGAGAAGTATATTCGATGTAGCGCCATCTCTGCGTCTATGAATTAACTCGTATCATATAACAAAAATGGTAAGATAATCGTTAAAACTTAGAATAGCTCGAGAAAGACTAGTAGCGAACAACACATTTATATATGTCCGTGATTGAGCCAGACAAAATATACAACAGCGACAGGAATATCAAGCTGATTTTCAGTAGTTTCTTAACAGTTATTTAAACATATTACTGCAACTACTAGGGAGGTTATATATGGAGCGAGATCAGGAGACAAGCCAATAAAAGGTGTTCTTTCTGAACTTGAACAAATCGCAGAGATAACTGAAGAAACATGTAGACTTTTACAAAATCTTCCTGGTCAAGCACCTCAACCGGCATGATCTCAATCTGGTCCGAAAGAAACCGATGAAGAAATAGTGGAAGAACAACGTAATACGTTTAATGAGGATACTTTAAGAACAATCAAGAAAAGTAATTCAGATGGTTTTATCGATATTGTTGGTACTCGTTACGAAGATAGAGAAAGAATGTTGAAACCGGAACATAAATAATATATTTGAGATATGCAACATTGGGCGGATGTACTTGATAAAATTAAAATTAAAACGAGTCGAGTTTAAACAAAACGTGCACCATATATAGGATATCTCGATGCGGTAGAAACGTATATGGTCGATATGAAAGACTAAAAGAGCAAGAAACAAAAAAAAAAACAAAAAACAGCGAAAAGAAGAACAACAAAGGAAAATAATGGAAGAACAAAACAGCAAAAAGAACTAAAACAGAGAGAAGAAGAATTAAAACAGAAAAAAATTCAACAAAGGAAGAGACAAAAATCTTCAAAGCAAGAGCCAATTATCAACTTTTTTACCTCAACAAGAGAAATAAATAAATGATGTTTTAAAATGTTTCGGATTAATGGAACCTCCTTGAAGTTAATCTGATGATGCGCAAAGTGCTACTGGTAGTGGATTTTCTCCGAGTGGAACTCGCGGGAGTGGTCTTGATTATTATCTTAATAATATTCTCTACGACACAGCACAATTATAAATTCTCATATGGGCTGCACTGGCTGGAAATAACTCTCTGGAAATAATTATTGAAGCCTTCGATATATGTAGACGAATATTTCTAGGCGGCATCATGGATATTGGCGTAAGTCTAGAATTTATTGATTAACTCGTTGATGGTTATAACAGTAACTGATCGTCACCGGTGATTAATTGTCACCACGATTAGATATAACGATAATACATAAGATAAACCAAACGTGGTCCGAGTAGTAAATTCGCGATTACCCGTTCACAGAACGATTTATAGAGATAGTCTTGGTAATGTTATTAAAGGATTATTTGCAAGGATGGCTCCAAAAAAAAAGCACAAATCGCAAAACAATTATCGATGAAGGGTATTAATGCTATTGGTGACAAAGCTGCTTATGCTATTGTTAATATTGCCAGTAAGGCGTTTTCTGCAGCCAAATTGTGACTAGCACGATTACTACGACGAGACCCACAGCTAGTAAAATTGCCATCTACGAAAAATATGCCCAAGAGTATCAGTAAAATAATAACCAAGCCGCTCATCAAAAACTAGCGGCCTTGATGAATCAAGAATATGAACAATTACAAAGACATATTACTGCCAAATTAATAGCGGGAAGAGGTTTGAGTTCGCTGTTTAGATCGAGAAATATATAATAAAATGTTCAAGTCTATACCCACCCAGCATTTGATATAGACGCAACAGCTCTCAAAGATGAATCTGTACGCGTGTATCAGTTGTATTTTTATGACGCAGTACAAGCAAATAGTCTATCAAGAATCGAACTTCAAGTTCAGGATACAAGCAAATAATTTCTACCCGCTGAAGTATTTATTGAAGTAGAAGGAGTAATCGTAACAACTGCTGAAGATGCAGTTCATATACAAATACCATATGTATTAAATAGACAGGTTGGTTTTGTTAAAAATGGGATTATGGTGTTCTTCAATAGCGCTATATATATATATATATATATATATATATATATATATATATATATATATATATATATATATATATATATATATATATATATATATATGATTGATGTAACAGAGATATAATTTATTTAGAATGATGTGGATGTTGTCACAACAATAGTTAGTTTAGAACGATATTCTGATGAGTATGCAAGATCGTCTGGCCCATCTATAATGTTTTTCCAGGATATTACTGATCGCGCTGAACATGTTCAGTATGTTAAATTAAAGGCAATATGATATGCTGCAGGTGCTGGGTATAAGATTCCACCTGATAATTTTGATGTTGTAGATGTTAATCCTAATTACAACCTAGGATTCGCAACTCGGGTATTAATGTTGCAAGGACGTCATATATTTTTTTCATATGTATTTCCACTGTCCCATATATTTGAATTTTGCAGATATGTAAGAAAAGTTATCTTTGGAGCTAAACACATTGTAGTCCTTGTAATAAGAGGTGAGGATAATGATGCAATCTGGCGAGGTGATGTTGTTGCTGCAGGTACAGGAACTATAACAAAACTTTCGTTATGGATGCCAGTAATGACTTCATGGATCGCCGCAGAGAGAAAATTACTATCATTTATAGATACAGGTGGTGAATCATTGCTATGATTACTAACAACAACAACAGCAGCCGGTATGCAGTGTACTATTACTGGTATATTTTCATGCATATGTCATCTCAGCAGTGTGTTTTTGCGCCTCGACTTATATTTGTTGCGCTACAGGATTATTCACAATTAGGTTCATAAATACTCCGCCATATGATATTTGACCAACTCGGCGTTTTGTAAATCTCGTTAGGAATAAACGGTCAACAGGAACCATCGGAATATATTTTACTTAATTAAAGACAAAACGAAAAAGCATGCGCATATCATCGTTTGTTGACATTTAAAAAAAAATTGCTTATTTGTTGATAAAATCGGCGATCAAAAGTAAATTGATGTTGGGTGCTGGTAATTAATAACAACATGGAATCTATTTATTATTCTCCAAGAGGATACTGGAGGGGTAAATCAGCAATCAGTAAACTCGCTAGCGCCGCAAAGGTGAACAATATTGGTTATCCAAACAGGCGATATGGCAAATTTATCTACCACCGCCTAAACAAATTAATTTCTCGCATTTTGATGTCAGTGTCACTAATGAGGTTTATCAGACCGATATATTATATATATAAGTATGCGCTAACCATAACTACATCGCGATGAGGTAATTGCTAAACGATTTAATCGGACACTTGCTGCGCGGTTATTTGGATATCAATACGCGAAGGAATTTATTCAGGATAAACGATCCCGTGAATGGGTTAAGAGACTACCAGGCATAATTACCGAGTTGAATAATGATATTACTCGAATAATTAATATGAAACCTAACAATACGATTAAAAAAAGTATATACCTGTAAAACCGCAAAATGATTTTTCAAAACAACCAATACTCGGCATTGTCACTGTTAGGTATTTTTATGGACCAGGAGAGCTCGAAGGCGGTAAAAAATGAGCTACTGATCCTACTTGGAGTGTTACTCCACATAAAATATCTAGTATAAGGATATCTACGGGTAGACCGCCAGTTTATAGGTTGGATTCAACTGCTCCCCAGCGGGGATTTACTACAACTACAAGTGATACCAGAGGATACTCAATTACCGCCGCGTGGTCTTAACTAGCACCTCTGCGTCTGTTGCACTCAAGACAAGTCAGCATCATATTATCTCTGGTATGACCTACGCTGCTGTTTTTTTCTGTCTACGGTAAATTGGAGAGGATCTTTATCCGACCAACACCAACGCATTATACAATTGCAACTCACGCAGTGATTATTCTGTTGTTGTTTCAGTGTGATTAAAAATTCAGCATGAATATTTAATTTTCTGTTATTTTTTTTTGTCCTGTTGTTTATAACCAGAGAAGTTTTTTTCTGATTATATCATCGCTGACATTATCACTTATTGTAGCGTCATTATAGTCTAAAACAACTCTTCGAAGTTGATGTATTCTTCGTACTCTGGACAGCGCAAGATAATCTAAACTCGACCGCTCAATGCGATTATCTATGAAACATTTGTATCGGATATAGTTAACACCTGCGAAGAATTTATCGTCGCTGCGTATCCTAACTTCCATGGGGATTTGTCAGCACGCAATGAATCTTCAACGACATTGATATCAACCAGCACAATATCATTTAATACGGGTATCTGTTTTTCACGTTGTTCGTTAATATTAACTTCGATATTTTGTTAAATGTTTCTATATGAGTGTTAAATAACTTCATCTGAAGTGTGTCTCTATCTTTCTACTTGCCACTATCAAATAGTTTGGTCTCCACGCTTCCCAAAAATCATTTAATTGGGTTTCCGAACTTATTTCACGCGCTGTTTCACATCGGATTCTATCCGGATGTAATCTGATTAGTTTCTTGAACTCGCGTAATTGTTTATCAAGTGCTCTACGATCGGTATTAATTTATTTGTCTACAAAATTCTTTAGCCAATCATAAGGGTATAAACCGACAAATGGTGGTGGTTGACAATGATCGCCACACATTATCACTTTTGTATTCGCAAGGAATAACCACTCGAGAGACCTTTGTAATACATCTAACGACACTGTGCATATCTCATCCCAAATAATGATTTCAGGAATATATTTCTCGCCCATTCGATCAGGAATGTCAGGGAATCTATTTATCATCGAAAGTAAATTAATAGAAGCATAAGCCAGCAAATACGACCTTAAGTAAGTATATTGAGGATTTTCTCCATCTGCGTAAGTAACAATTGTACCTAATTTGGTTCCATCGGATAAGAAAGCGTCTTTACGATTGACGTATATACCCCTAGATGTTACATCTGCGATTATAAAATCGTATTCAGCATCATCTATAACCAACCGCGAAGAATATCGTTTGTGGTCGTATTTTCCAACTTGTGTGAACTTACCAATTATTCTTCTAACGAACTCGTTTGCGTGTTTATTTCTAACTTCAAAGATTTCTTTGGACCATTTCACGATATATTCTTCGTCGAGATCGAGGAATTGTTTTGTGTTTTAGGTGATTATACTATGTAGACTATCGGGTTGTGGTAACCATACTTCAGTTTGTTTTCGATATGATATAATTGCTTCAATGACAATCAGCGATATCAGCATTTTATAATCAATCATATACCGTAATAACACTATTGGCATCCAGTGTTTTTCAGAGTTGTGTCTACCAAACCAAACATAACGCGGATGAAGTCCTTTAGCCAATTAAAATGATACCACACGAGCAAATCCGGTGAGATCAAAACCGGGTAGTGGCCCATTAATCGCAACACGGGCCATCTCATGTGTGGGATGTCCAAATCTTTAGAAATACTCAGAACACTCTCCGTACCCAAGAAAACTCCCTGGATAACACGCAATCATATCAAACGAAATAGTACTTTCAGGGTCGTATTTTGTATTCCATAATCCACCATGGCCGTATTTAACGCAGCTTTATTCGATATATGAGAGAAATTCTTCGCGTGTTGGTTTCCATACATTTCTCTTTCTCGTGAAATGAGCTGCAACTGACGGTGTTGTAAAACAGTTTGCTAGTAATTGTTCGTCGTAATCCGTTGAAAAACCACTGGCTAGGTTTTTCATCTCGTTGTGGAGGGATTCAGTACGGTATAATTCGCCATTGGGTCTTACAACTTGATCGAATTTACCCTCTTCGTCTTCAAAACTGTGAAGTAACCACACTGACACAGAATCGTTTTTATTTGACTCGTAAATAAAATCAAATAAATTTCCCGTGTAATATTGTATGGTTCTATCTTACTCAAACATTGTTACCGCAGGTGTCCAAGCGTGTTCGTTATGGTCAGTATTTTGATTGGAGCTCCATTTGATTTATATTTCTATTCGTGTAATACCTCTCCTGTTATCGTCATTACGGTTATTGGGAATCTTAATGATGTTTCTAATTTGGTTATATCTTGAATTGTAGCTCCGCTCTCCTTCACTGTTAATCCCCATTCATTCATTTTTTTGTGTCTTAGATCCGTCAATCTGTTTCCACGCAACGCATTTGTAAAATGTTCTATTATTCGTTCTGCTACACAATTTATCCTCCCTGACAATATCATGGGTTTTGATTGTTCACTACTCGGTTTATCATTGATCAGATAGATTCCATAAATAACTGCTGTTACAGGATAGGACCTCTCTTAATACGGTTTGTCAATCCCGGTCAGAATTCCTGGTTTGGAATCGGAACTCACAGTGACGGTTCTCTTATTTTTGATGATGGGTTCAAATTTCTCGCGTATAATCCAATTCCCCGTTTGTGAGCGGAAAACGAGTTTCACTCTAAAAACATACTTTTTCTGATCAAGATGCGCGATTATCACTGCTGCTCCTTCGTCGTTAATGGTAGCATCAACACTACTATCAATTCGAAATGTTGACCAATGAGATGCTCCATCGCGCTTGAATTCATTAAAACAATCACGGATTCTACCTATCATGCTTCTATCACTTATTAGACTCTTTGGTACATCATTGGAGACTATATCGAGATTGAATTCAACATTTTTCCAAGGTGTAATATTCGATAATCTCTCGAACTCCTCCAGATTATAAATAAAACAAGTATTTAAATAAACAATTTATTAAATAATGAATCATTGCAAATGACTTATGATAGGATCAGTAACCGCTTGTAACAAATCATGTAGAAATGAATTATGTGGATATCATTTACAAAGCGTACGTCGTGGAAGCTTAGAGCCCTTAGAGCAACAATTTGAAATAAAACGCTCAATTAACTCGAAAATCAAAATAATAAGAGAGATTATCCACCAAAATAAAAATTCCCTCTTGATTGCCTCAACAATTGACACTCTAAACACACCATACATACATGAGTAATACAAGTACGGAACAGAATGATGGTGTATGCGCTTACTCACCTAGAATGAAATTCTATAGACCGGTAAGATAGTGTTCGATGATTTTATCACTACTCGGAAGTATAACACACAGTGTGAAATTCAAAAGAATGTTGGGGGTGAGTTTTTCACTTCCAATTTAAATCGTACATTAATTTATAATGGTAGTTGAAACATTAACGACTAAATTAGCACGGCAATGATTAGCGATTTGGAAGTTTATTCCAGTTCGTTATTCCGTTCGAAACAAACTAAAAGCAAGACAGCTATTTCAAACTGTTTTCACAACGGATACTGAACAATTATTTAAACCAATAACCACTGCCACTAAGGATACTGTACCAATACTTACAAAATATCAACGCTGTTACAAAAAAACCTCATAATCCAAAAAAAAACCCAATGAAAAAATCGTAGAGGAATTACGTGCGAGATTTAATGAGGACGGGTTAGCAGCAATTGATAAGATTGATAAGCGGAAATTTCCGCGCTTGTTGTTGCGACTTATGAAAACAGAAAAAAATGTTGAAACCAGAACAACACGGGTATATTAAAAGTATGGATCATTGGGCTGATGTATTTTACAAAATCAAAAACTAACACAAGTCATACACTGGGTATCTCAATGCGGTGGGTACAGTGAATGATCAATATGAAGAACTAAAAACAAAAACAAAAAAAACCGCAAAGATTGCAAAGAAAAAGACAACATCCTTCAAATAAAATATCTTTCTCACCTCAACGACAACTACCACCTGACGATGATGATAAACAATCATTGTATATGCCATCTGATCAAGATGAATCTAATGATGAATTTTTTTAGAAATTTACAAGATCAGGAAAAGGATACACAGGGTACAATTGGTTATAGTAGTGGGGAGGGATTTTCTCAAAGTGGAACTCCAAGGAGGATTTCAGGTAGTGGTCTAGTTCATTGTCCTAGTAATATTCTCGGGGACAAAGCACGATTAGAAGTTCTCGTAGGAGGGTAACGAGCCGGAAATATCTCACCGGAAGTAATTATTGAGGCAGCTGATATCTGCAGACGATAATTTTAGGGTGGTATCATGGATATTGGTGTATATCGAGATTTTATTGATGAGCTAGCAGACGGTTACCATAGTGATTAATTTAATGACTTCGTCGAAAATCCATTGGATTGGAAATCGTTTACGATGAAAATCCGTAGGATTTTTACGATTAGATCAATATCATTTAAATAAGATGATCATACACTACAACCACAACAAACCAACCATGGTCTATGTAGTAAACTCACGATTGCCTGTTTATAGAGTGTACTATGGAGATGGTCTCGGCAATACCATTGCAGGGTTATTTGCAAGAATGGCTCCAAAAATAGCACCAATCGCAAAACAATATCAATGAAAGCTATTGATGGTATTCGTGATAAGGGAATTAGCGCTGTTGGTGATATTGTCGGGAAAGCATTGTTCGCGGCTAAAGAAAAACTAGTAGCTTTAGTTCGGCGGCGAAAGAAACCGCCGCAAAAATCCCTAGGATTTTCGACTTCTTCATTGGGACCACTACCATCTACGGAAATTATGCTTGCAAGTATTAGCAAAATAATAAACAACGCAGTGGATCAGAATATAGCATCACGGATGACACTCAGGATAATATTACTGCAAATATGATAGCGCGAAGTGGCTGAAATAGCGAGCGAGATCACGATTTAGATCAAGAAATATATAATAATATGTTCAAATCGGCTCCTGCCCTAGCGTTTGATATGGACGCCCCAGTACCCAAGAATGATTCTATACCTAATTATCAGTATTTTTCCTATGATGCAGTAGAACCAAATAGTCGATCAAGAATCGAACTTCAAGCCCAGTATACCAGCAAATACTTTCTACCCTCTGAAGCGTTTATCGAAGTGGAAGGAAAATTTTAACAAATGATCCCGACCTTTAATGATCCGCCATATGCACTTGGCGTCAAAGTCGGCTTTGTGAATAATGGTATCATGGCGCTATTTGAGAGTACAAGATACATGATTGATGGAAGAGAAATTGAGTCTATAGAACATGATGATGATGTTGCCACAACAATAGTGGATTTAGCAAGATACTCTGATGATTATACAAGATCGGCAGGTCCATGTATGATGTTCTCTAAGGATCTAACTGATTACGCTGAATACATTCAGTATACTAAAGTGCTAATACCGCAAGCTACTGCAGTTAATCCACAACCAGTCGACGTTTAACATCACGGTAGACCAGCTGCTGACTTTGATGTTCTAAAAAACATTAATACTGATTACAAGTTAGGGTTTGCAGCACCCGTATAAATGTTGCAAGGACAGCGTCGACAAACTTCAGGCGTGATTCCTCTGCATCATACTTTCGGATTTTGTAGAAATGTTAGAAAAGTTATCTATGGAGCGAAGCATTCAATAGCACTCGTGCAAAAGGGTAGTGATAATGATGCAATCTGGCATGGTGATGGTGTTGCTGATGGCAAGGTGAATATAACCAAACTATCCCTGTGGATGCCAGTAATGACTCCATCAATCACAACAGAGCAAAACTTACTATCATTTATGAATACAGGCGGCAAATCATTAATAAGTTAGCTATCAACTGCCACGGATAGTATGAATTATTCTGTTAATGGCGTATTTACTTGGCACCTGGCATCAAAAAATGTGTTGCTGCGTCGCGGCATATACTTGTTGCGTTACAGGATAAAATGCGATTGGGTTCACAAACACGCAGCCATATGATATTTGATCAAATATGTGTTTTCGGGGGAACCAACCGAGGATGTATTACTTAATTACGGACACAACCAAATAGCACGCGAGTATCATCGTTTGCTATCATGTATGGGGCAAGATAATAATGCAGATACCTGTCGACAAATACCACAATTCGATTTAAAAAAAAATATATCCGAATTATTACGTTTCATTGGAACATCTTGACTTAATCAGACAATCCGTCGTTGACATACACTCCACTCCCAAGCTCGTATATCTCTTCTGTTTGCTCCAGATCCACTTATCCCAAATTACGGAGCTGTTGTTGTTATTCTCAGCGACAAATCAATGCTACTCGAATGCGTTGGTGGACGAATGAAGGTAGTTGATGCAAATCGTGAATTTAGTGTGAATTTCCCTTCTGCGATTCCGGTGAAAGAGATAACACTAGCAAAATTAAGAGTGTATCACAGTTGGCCACATATTAGATCAAAAGCATTCGGTGGTCAACAACCGAATTATTCCGTGGTGTTTGCGAGTAAGAATAAATAAGACGGGACTCCTGACTGGAACGTTATTTCGTTACCATCTGGGTCCTACCAAATTGAACAAATCAATAACGAATTACAACGTAGAATAAAATTCGTTACTGGAAAAGAATCGAAAATCGCTATAACAGTTCATGAGCTGACGTTATCATCTGACATTGAGATAAACTCACCCGGGTATGTTGGAGACATCTATCAGAGTTCGATAAGAACAATACTGGGTTGGCCTGAAAAAAACACCTCCACCTGAACCACATAAATATGATTTTACTTCAACGAAGGAAGATTATCATGGTTATCGTAGTTGGGCTGATCCCCAATCGAACCCAAATGAAGATCATTTAATATTTTGATTACCACTAGATAGACTTTTTGGTCGGTATTCTACACGCAAAGAGCCGATGATGAAAGATATTATGAAATAGACGAGTCGGATGTTATCAGGCAGTTTACAAAAATGAATGAAAGCTTTGAATGGTTTAGATTTCGACGACTCATACCAGCAATTAGTACAATACCTCCCAACCGAGATGAAGTCATCAAATACGAAGAAATATGTAATAAAATTATTGCCGCCATGGATGAATTCAATTTGCGACTTGTTCAATATATATTAGCTGTTGATACTCATAAAAACAGAACAGAATTTGCAGCAAAGTATAAAATACGCTTAGAAGATATTCCTACGTTTAAGTTTCCAGGATATAACGTACCCGAACTAAAGAAAAAACTCAATGATACCATCGATGTTGGTTTCAAAAGGATTCACGATGCATGGAATAAATTAGCACAACTAGAAACAACAACTATCCTCAAGTATACTAATGAACCAGACGGTGGTGGTAGGCATATCGCTCCTCAAAACGTCAATATATCCTCGGTGATTGCAGTGAATTTAGTATGTGATGTTATCTAAAGACGTTACCAAATAAATCTCGAAAGATCAAATCAAATCAATCCCAGCAGAGATGAATTTTATATTCAATTGCACCAACAGCTCCTCCAGGGTTTCTAATCATTGAGGATCCAACTAATCCAGTGTATATGCGATGTCATAATGATTCGTTAACGAGAATTAATTTCAAACTCACTGACCAGTCCAATAATCTAATTGATTTACGAGGTGAGGTTATACAAATTAGTCTGTTTGTGAAATCCTTAAAGGATTTTCGTCTTAAGACTTTCATCGTAAAAAGATTTTTACCGCCATAGCAGCAGAGGACGCGACACTGACTTTGCGTCTCCAAAAGAAACCTTTTTTTACGATTTTTGAGGAAGCCTTGGTTTGCCAAATATAATCTTCTATCAAGTTGTCGGATTCGCCCTCTCTGTTGCTCCTAATTACCCAAACATCCATGAAACAGGTATTATTTATCTCGATAACAGCCACGGACCGGGACTCATTGGACAGCTTACGCGGTTGATCCACGTGGATTCGTTCTTTTTTTAATTATACGGGTTGGTACCACCCACGGAATGTAAGCATGTTTAGCTTCAGTGATCCGGATCACGCGATGGGGGGATTTTTTAATGAACTAACTCCAGAATGATCTAAACATAGAACTTTTAACCCATATGAAATTATTGCCTATTTTAGAGAAATCAAACAATAACAAAAAATCCAACTACTGCGACTACAGCAAGGTTTCCAAGAATCCAATCGAGATGAAGTCACTAAACTAATTTAAATATTAAACCAGCTTGTATCCGAAATGAGATATTTAAGCCAGTGATTAATTCTGTTAACAATTGATCATAATGGTAGCGACACAGAACGTTCTAAACAAAGGTTTTTAGATGCATGTAACATATCAGAAGATGATCTACCTAATTTCAAGTTTCCCTGGTAAAACAAATCAGCCATTGATATCATCGATACATGTTTCTTTCAAAATGCACGAGTCGTAGAGAAAAACACTACCACCGACAACTATTTTCCGTTACAACAATGATCAATACGGGGGTGGTAGACATGTATTGTCGGGTAACAGTAAATATAAGTTCAGTGATCGCGATCAACCTTTTGTGTGATGCAATCGAATGGAAGTTATGAGACAAAACACAGAAGTATCAAATCTGGCAGAGCAGCGATATATTCTGTATACTGTCTCTCTTAAAGTCTCTCCTGGAAGTTTGGTAATACAGGTAAAAATTAGCCCAGTATATTTACGATGCCATACTATTGTACTAACTAGAATTAATTTCAAACTTACGGACCAAACACTCACATGATTGATTTAACCCAAGAGAAATTAAAAATACGTCTGTGTATAATGCTCTGATTCATAATAATGAACGATTTTACTAGCAAAGCAATATATATATATATATATATATATATATATATATATATATATATATATATATATATATACTCGTGAATTCAATCCCTTTGATGAAAGCAAGGTTTGTTTTTTAATCGATTCTTAGTAGTAATCAGAAATGAGCTACTTTCGTGTCGTTAATTAGAAGCCGCCTTGGTTACCGGGTACGTTGCTACTACTTTCGTTTTCTATAATCTTTTTAGCTGTCTGACACGCGTGTCAATATATTGCTTTGTTTTATTTTCCATTGATAATACCGATCATATTTATCTACAACGGTAAACACAGGTACGACCTTACTTACTGCGCTATTATCCTCTAATGATGCGTGAACAGCCTGCTGTATTTGTTTGATAAAGTTATATTTTGTCGGTAACGGATACCTATTTCCGAATTTAAGATCTTGTAGGTACTAAATTCAGCGAGGAGTTTGTCACAATTTAGTTTAGGCGATAATTGTATTCAATGAATTTTCAATTTTTTATAGCAAAAATTATATCATTGGTATTTTCTTAATTCAGTAAATAATAAATATACGTTTAAATGATAATAAACAACACATATAGACAGCACAATATCAACCCCCTATGGTTCCTTATTACATCTTGGCAGGGCTTAGAGATATACAGGACATCACAACCCCATATGAACCCCGAAGTTGCCCTATGTCATCTTAGTAGGATCAGATACAGAACGAACCACAAACACCTATGTTAACAATTAACCAGTCAAACAACAGTCTACAAGGCTCACGAGTGCGTGTTTGGTGAAAGACGACACATTACAATTATATACTCATTTCATATATGAACGCATGGACTGTCCTATGAGATTTCAGCAGGCCCAATTAGTAAATAAATATTTACAATTATATACACAAGGACGGCACACTTCCCATATGAACCCCTAGATTGTCTTATGACATTGCATCAGGCTCAATGAGTACACAGTTATATGTTATGTACAATATTTACAGTTATATATATATATATATATATAATTTGCAATAAATCTACACTGAGGAGCAGTTGAATTCAATCTGTAGATTGCGTGTCTACCCGTGGATATTGTTATGTTAGATATGTTGTGTGATGTGACACTTCAGATAGGATCAGAAGCTCTTTTTCTACCTTTATCGGACGGTCACATCACATTTATAGTTTCGTGCCATATATATATATATATATATATATATATATATATATATATATATATATAGATATAGATATAGATAGATAGATAGATAGATAGATAGATAGATAGATAGATAGATAGATAGATAGATAGATATTATGTTCGCGCTATTAGGTTTCATATTGATTGTTCGAGTAAATTCGTCATTTAATGTATTTATAACACTTGGTAATCTTGTAACCCATTCATGATATCTCTTGTTTTGAATAAATTTATTAGCGTATAGATATCCAAATAACCGCTCAGCTAGTGCTCGATTAAATGGTTCAACAATTGCCTGATCACGGTGTATTGCAGTATGTCCTCGTCTGATGATGACGTTATGTTGCTTCATCAGCGATGATACTGCACCTTGAAAATCCTTGCCAGGATCAGTCTGTAATATATTTGGCCATTGTAAACGTCCTCGTCGATAATCTCGTTCAAGCGTATAAGCTAGATCTTTCGCCGTCTTTGTAGATAATGGCTCATTTTTGTTTGCTATCAACTCGCAACATCAACTACAGTTAAATCCTAATTGTATGTTAATCGACGTCTAGTATAATGTGGTAAGAATAATATATCCGACTGATGAACTTCATGTGGAACAATGATGTGCATACTCGATTCTTTTAGGCGGTGGAAGATAACTCTGCCGTATAGCTTGTCTTGATAACAAATTTGCTGCAGTAGAATTTTTGACCTTTTCTGCTTTGGCGAGTTTATTAATAGCTTTGTTACCTCTTCAGTATCCTCACGGAAAATAATACATATATGCCAATATATTAATTACCATTCGGTAAAGCTCCTCTTCGAAATACAAGATTACCTTTCATCGCGGTTTTTATTAATCAGTTTGCTAATGAAACCTTGAAAGATTTATTTGTAATAGAATTATACGCGTGAATCAATTTCTGGAAGCTGTTTATGCTGCAGATTGTTACTGTTATAAGAAACATCATGAGCATAATAAGCTCGATCAATTTCATTTATAAGATATTCTTCTGGTCTGCTGTGGTCCTGGCTGTCAAGTCTGATATCCAGTCGTGTTCCAGGGCCGCAGTAATTATATCATGGAAGATGTTTTTCTCCTGGGTATTTAGCCCACGTAGTCCCTGACAATTGTATCAATTTTGCTGCAATATCACCTCCTCGTTTGATTTTAATAATTTGACTTGTCACATCATTTTGCAGAAATAAATTTAATTTTCATAGTACCACATTGTGCTCACTTACCAGCAACTGCGGATCTGTTATTTTTGGTTGAAATTGTTGTTACGTCGTCACTACGCGTTTTGAATTTCACACAAAATAGATTCATCATGTTTTAAAATAATAACATGAATAAAATTGATTTCTTGGCGACAAGAACGCGAGAAGCTGTTAAGCATATTGCTGCGATACCAAATTTCTATCAGAATGCAAATATGACCATTGGAAAGTGGAATAACGGAATTTCTACTTAATCTTAATCTTATAATGAGATGGCTTGCGTGGAACACATTGTATTTGATAGCACCATATGTAGATCAGCGGTGTTATGATGTGTTACAATATTTTAACGGGAACGCGAAATCGTTAAAGGAGGATGGCGAAGATATTAATGTTTTACTGGTATAAATGAAGCACCAAATGTTGATGACCTTGATGAAAATATTAATAATTTAGTTATGTACGATGATGTGAAAGTAGACAAGCAAGCAAACCCTGATCGGAAATGCAACATGCAACATAAAAACATATATGATTTATGTAACCCAGCGGTATACCTAAATCCCTAAAGTGTTCAGAGACTTGTGTAATATTCTTGCTGTGTTTTATGGAGTTGATGCACATACATTAAGAAATATTTATCATACCTGGTGAAGCGGTGATATGAATTTTAATCTTTTGAGAAATCGCTTTGGTCGGTTTCAGTCAACCCCGCACCGTTTATAAGAATAAACTTACACGATCCACAATCAAGATATCGAATAGGTGTTGATCAAATATTAGGTTGAGAAAATGATTTAATTCGTAGCAGCAGAGTGGGAGCGAAATCGAATATGCGTCATAAAGTAAAAAATCAAGCGTGTAAATATGTTTGACTTGATTAGTTTTGGAGTAGACCTTGGTTTAAAAAATGAAGCCTCTATAGTATAGGTCTGTTAACCCTCTCTGATGCTTATTATAATTGAACAATGACATGACCAACGCTGTGTCAATACGACAGGACTCGCAAGTTACCAAATGTTTGAGCCTATTGCATCACTCACCATGATCAAGTTAAATGGGTGACGTCCACTTAATGAGCAACTGTCATTTGAATGTTGTCATAACACCTGTTCCTATCCAAGGAGACATTAATGCTACCGCGAACAGAAAAGTTAAATAATATAAAATAGTTCTTTATAAATAGTTCAAGACCTATGTTCAAAACTTCGTCATCAGTAGTATAAGGCGCTGGTTCATGTCAGATAATTATGGAGGCTTTCACATACGAGAATATTTATTATGATGAATGCAGTGAGCAAACGTAACACTTTATTATTTCAGGCTACTTAAATCGAATGATTGCACTGCGTACGCATGGGTACACAGCCATAACACTTATTTGCAGCAGACTGGGTTGTTAGTGAGAAAAAATATAAGTTGATAAATACACTTTTATTATCGTAAATGAGTCAAAATAATGTGACTCAATAATGATCTCATTAAAATATTGCATAATGGTTAGAGAAACAAACAGCAATGTACCCAATTACACACATATGTTATAATTGATGTGTTTGGCTGTTAGTAAAAAGGAAAGGCTAGCTTATCAAAATGTGTAAGTACCACTGTTTCTAGATATACAATTGTTTTCAATGTATCTGAGGGTATGTGTGAGTGTTTTGGTTTCTTAATGTAGCTTGAACACTTTAAATCATATATCTGAGATGTTTGTAGTGTGGCAGTTTATATTGATCTCTAGCACTAAAGTATCATGCCGCTGACATGTAGCATCATGTCACACCCAGTCAGATCATCCGACCATTCCTAATAGTATCCTCTTAACGCGCACGGCTAGGCGTGGCTGATGTTAGTAACCTTTTTATCAGTCTTGTGCTCGATGTTATTTGTGTACTGCTGCCTCTACAACGTTGTTGAGTTAGTTTCGCTTTCAGTGCATTCTCATATTTTCGTTATATTTTGATTTCGCTGCATTATATATGTGATTGAATTATATTATCAATATTTTACAACGATACTTTAGTTTGTTTTCTTTAAGGAAACATCATTCTAGTACAATATAATTACAGACTGGTCTTGATAGTATATAGTAGCAGTTGCTAAATGGTTAATCGCCTGGAAACCTTGTGTCGAGGACATAAATGGACTGGATAATGATGATATTGCAATGTGACACATAAACGTGTTTGAAAAGATACGTTCATTTTAATATATATATACACATATATATATATCAAGTGAAGCTGTACCAGGAGAGTTATTGATACAAATTGTAAATTCACCTGTCGAATAGCACAGTGTTTGAAAAGATACGTTCATTTTAATATATATATATACACACACACACACATATATATATATATATATATATATATATATATATATATATATATATATATATATCACGTGAAGCTGTACCAGGAGAGTTATTGATACAAATTGTAAATTCACCTGTCGAATAGCACAGTCAGAAGATGGTACAATCAACATGATCTATAATGCCAAATATAAGTATGAGAGTTTGCCCTTATGGCGATGAAGGGAACCAAAGAAACAAAATATGTATATTTAAGACAAATATTACATATGCAATTACCTGTAAGTAGAGACACAATGATGTTAATGAATATAGATCCATTCATATAGAACTTATATGCATAAGTTACACTCCTCTGGATTGGCATATTGAAAACTATACCGCTTTCTATTTAACAATAGATAATAACATGATATTGTATAAATCATAAACGTGAAAGACGTATATGTTTATATAGATCAATTACCGTAAATTGCAATGTATACAATATAATATACATTTCTACCTGATGACTAGCTGCAACATTGTTAACTATAGTAATAATCACCATCGTGTATTTTCCATTTCTGTACCCTCGACATACGTCCAGACGTAGAATATGATTGGCTACCTATTACCTCTCGCTCATCTCAGCAACAATCCTAGATAAGTATCTGAAAACAAAATTAATTAATAGTAATTTAATTAAATTGTTTAAGACTCTATCAAGCAGTGGTTTATGTGACAGAAACACCAAAACATGCAAATGTTTTAAATATTAATTCGCATTAGACGATTTACAATAATTATACGTATTAAGGCCGATAATTACGTGTTCTAATCAGAACAACACAATCCAGGCGATCATACATGCCAGTTTCACAGCTATACGTTTAATATACTGGAAGTTTATTGAATATCGTTTGCATACCACAAATGAAAACATAAACATACAGCAAAAGACATGATTCCCCATGTCAATAGTCGAGTTGTTATATAATATTTCTTTAATGAGTAATTAACTCATATATTTCCATATATGCTAGATTTATATTATTGAATGTTTATATTCTCTAATATAACTGACAATGCATATGGCCTAAATATAATTGCAGCTAAAAGACATGACTTATATCTCCTCCCACCGGTAGGAAAACGAACGAAAACCAGTGAGTATGTTTTTTGCATCATGAGTGCATCAGGCATAATTGTATGCCTCGTATACATTTATTTCATTAAAGGGATATCTCCGTTGCAAATGGCCACAACAGATGGGAAACATGTATTCGGTAAGTCAAGTCGACTGTTTCTTCCTTGCTTGTCATCTTTCTTGAATGAATTTAGTAACATAAACTGTATTGATAACCACTTTATATTAGATTCGATAAATATTTTCCATTATACATTTTGTCAAGAGCATACTCACTGCATGCCTTTAAGACAAAAAAGAAACCGTTGGTTTATATTTTATGCAGAAAATTCAATAACTTGTTTTGACAAACAAATAACTAATCTTTAAAGT
Organism: Unio delphinus; assembly: GCA_029339505.1. Classification (NCBI taxonomy): domain Eukaryota; kingdom Metazoa; phylum Mollusca; class Bivalvia; order Unionida; family Unionidae; genus Unio; species Unio delphinus. Next base: position 16,526 of record JAQISU010000314.1, on the reverse strand, counting down.
TTTCTAAAGTTAAAAGTTTCTTCGGTTGACTATATTTGAACAAAGCTCGGGAACTCCACCTCCGCTAAGAAGAACAATGTATCTACAGCACATTAAATACGACTAGGTACACATCAATTTTCCAATATATGTATATGGATATGGTTAGCATAACGAAGGGATTAAATAATTACAATGTCTTGACTCTCTGACTTTCAATATAAGGCGCCATACGAGATATGGACGATGTGCCGGTGGATAAGAGCAATATAGAGATATGCAATTATAAGAGTTTAATTCTTTTTTTCTGAACATTATCCCCCCTCTCTTAAAGGATTGACACACGTGTCTCAGTAAACAAGTATGTAGTTAAATCATACATTCTGCATTTTAATATTGAACATTCCAGTATGCTACAATCGAAATCCATCATATGTCAGTTCAATATATGTTCCTATCTAAACTTGCATTAACGTTCATCCTGTATATAAAGTCATTGGTATGAAGCTAAAATGTGCACAGAAGGTACCTTACGCCACATGTTTTAAAACGTTTGCTAGAAAGCAAAAATCAGAGATACGTAAAGAACATATATATGGAATTAACATTTTGCTTTTTCTGCCATATTTCATTCTTTAAATCCTAATGCACCATTGTATGATCTGACTACAATACAATTATGTTCTGCTCCGTTGATATATTATGTTCGTTTGGATATCTGTATGACCATAAATGTATGAATGCATTGCCATATAATATGCATAAATATGTTTGTTTCTACAGACGAAAGAATCTTAGAAATGTCAATACGATGTTGTAATAGCAGTTGGAAAAATGATCTTCCGAGATTCCCATCTGTGAATAATATAAAGGACTGGTCGTTTAAGACATATTCGTGGTTGTCCCGTACTTCAAAAATTGACACCGAACTACACGACTAGGAAACACGTTTTAGAATGTGATGATCGTAACGGAACCATCTTATATGTCAGGACTGATTCTACGTCACACATATTTCCAATACAATTCAATGACATGTATCTGACGAAATGTATTGGTGATGTAATTGACGATATTTGCATGAGCAGCGGGATAGCATTTACGAGGGTAGTCCTCTACACATGGTATTCAAAAAAACAATTTGGATGTTTCTCATTCCACAGATTTATGAGTTGTCTAAGATTTATAAAACCATGTCTTATTTTGATTCATGGAAGAACTTTGCCCTCGGGAATATATTGGGATTATTTCATCCGCATTTCTCCAAACGTTGTTCACGTAAGAAACGAGAGACCTTAAAGTTCATTTTGTCATAATCTGAAGATTGAGGATCATTCTTTTCAAACTAAGAGGGCCGAGTCCCTTGCAAGGACATTGTACAAAGCAGGCGAATTTTAATATTCATATATATATATATATATATATATATATATATATATATATATATATATATATATATATATATACAATGTATATATACTGGACAATGTATCTAACATGTTTGATATATAGAATATAATTTCAAATACTGTGTAATATTTTCTAAACTTGCAAAACCCAGCCTACTTGTTGAAAGATTTTCAAAAGCGTTTATTAGACCTTCAATATTATTCGAGACCAGGACATGAACATAGTTTAGCAAAGACAGTCATTGCTTTGCACAAAATAACCGCCATAATACGTTTATTATTTTACTGGAAATAAAGTCATGCTTTCGATGCAAGACTTCTTAAAGTGAGGAGTGCAAGGTTACATAAATGAAACGGCGAGTCGCATTATCCGTCTGCATAGGACATGTATGCAGCAACTAGGTAATACAACGGGGAGCTTGATTGTTAGGATGTCATTGTTAAATATTCCATTGGTTTCACTGAAACTAAACTATGTAGAACAATGTATTATCATATTGTTTATTTTTCTTATTTGTGTCATAATGGATGGTCAAGAACTATAGCATAATGTTGACTTAAGTCGCTTGAAAACATATATTGAATAAAACAATCAATTAATGCGAAAGCGGTTAATAATTGTAGAGATAAATCAGATGTTAAATGTATCGGTTAAATTTATATAATGCAATAGGAAGGTAGAGGCGATTATGAAGATCAATACATACTATTTGTTTATTAATTGTGTTTGAAAGTATATAAGTTAATTATAGATTTCTCTCTCGCAAATATATGGTGAAATTTGCTTTTTTTTCTTGTTTTCATTTCCATGTGAATAGCCTTATCCCCTTAGTAGCCTCAGCTTTGATAGTTTTCTCATGCAGACCGATACCCAGGCCAATTTAAGGGCATGTACATGTATAATGTAAGCAACAACAACATCTATGTGCTACTGGTGACAATATTGTAGTGAAATATTTGGTACATGGTGTTGGTTGACAATTTGTTACAGATCACCACAATATGGATTATAATATAAACATGCAATTTGTCAATGTACAAATCTATGTCAGATTAGATGTGTATTTTTATCTTTATTTCATAAAAAGTTCCAGTAGTGTTAGAAAAATTAAATGTTTACTTCATGCCATCATATGAGCTAACGGTAAATTTCTTACGCTGGGTGAATGGGGTAAATTCATCTCAGTTTGTTTTCAAATGTAGGAATTAAAAATCTTTTTAAACCAACTAGAAAGGAATTATTCTTTGCAGTCTTAAAGCATATTTTGTACAGTAAATATCTAGTGTGAGTCACTATGGTTCAGGACGCAAATGTAGGGCTTGTTATATGAGCTATTTGCTGCAGCTAGATCTAGCGTATATTTGATTTGTAATCCCTACGTTGTCTATTGTTACTGAAGCTCATGTCATGGGACTGAAGGAAAATCAGTTTGGCAAGCAGGGATCATTTTGGCCATTTTGTTTTGAGGAATGTCATGGGTCCTGTGAACAACATATTCACTTGTCAGGTTATACCTGGCATTCCACAGTTTAATGATGGTAGCACACGCTCGACGCTCAGTTTATATTCTTGAGAGAAGCCTAGTCTCAGTGTACAGAAAATCAAATGAAGCACTGCATGTAATGATATCTATTAGATATCCTGTGTAATATAAGCCAGTGTCAATCTCGGTTCTTTACAAATTTAACAATTTCCAAAATAAGTCTTTTTGTTCTCTGACACTATCTATCCTGGTAGAAACCGTATTTGGTTTTTTAATTAAACTTATTTATTGCAAAACAGTTGTGTCACGTACTTCAAAAATAAACTATAATACTCCCCAGAATATTGACAGAGACTTTGGAGCAGTCCTCAGCAGCAGGGAAGTCCACACAATAAGAGAGAACAGAATAGTCCAGGGTAAAACAGACGACAGGTGGATGCATATTTTTGTGTATCTATGTGTTGTATAAATGCTGCTGCACTATTTCGAAACTAATCTGATTTAAGTTCCTTCAGGCTTTAAGATAATGTTCTATAGCCCGTTACCTCATAGGGAATGTGGCTCTGGAGGCAGTCGATATAAGTGTACTGAAGTCGTACAGTGCATTGTGCTATAAATATAACATCTGTATATTTGCCTCCATACTCATAAGTCTGCTTATTAACATTTTTAATGGTACACATATGTTACCCATTTAAATATTTAGGACTAAAATCTGATCGTTGTAGTTGTATAGTTAGTTTTCATCGAAAAACGTATATTTGCTTTGAAATCTTCAGATAACTCATTTTTGGATCACACCAGAGATATTAGATGCCATAAAAGAAGGAGATAATGCTAAATGCCATCAGTTATGAACTAGTTTACATGCACAACCAGCAATTATTTTAAAGAATTGACAAACTATTACCAGTATGCAAGTACCATTAAAGATATTTGAACATTCTGATTAAACATTTGGAAACGTTTCAGTGAGTTTGTATCGGAAAAAAGCCCCAAAATAATGATATGTTACTGTAATCAAATGGTATTACGTCTGAAAATTCTAAGGAGCAAATGTTTTAAATGATTATTCAATAAAATAGCTTCCAACTGTATGGACTCTAGTTTAGGATCCCTCATAGAGAGATAGTCAGTTCAATATAATTTTAAGGGCTAAATAATTTAATACTGCTGTTATGCAGGGCATATCATCCTGATCAATCTACATTTGTTTTTTCCGACAGTTAATCTGTGTGGAGTAATGCTGTAGTACAAAAGGTTACCATTATTACTTCCAGACAAATATCACATGGCAGTTTCATGGATCAAACAATTAAACTGGTCTTATGTCAGAAAACAAGGACAATCTGCCAGTTATAAACAAAAGCAAACACTGAGACAATCATCTGTCCAAACAAAATCAAAGGTAGAATGAATGCTGTGTTGAAAGTTATGTATTATTGTAATGGTAAGCTGAAACACAAAACTTAAATGTATCAACATGAGCTTGATGAGGTATTTCACAATCAACAATGGTCATTTAAGCGAATAATACTATATGCTGGTTATTTTTTTTGCATAAGTAAAGATGTGTTTCAATACATATGCTTAATTTACATCACGTTGTTGTATCATTTGTATCTCTGAAATAACGTTTAAAAATGCTTGAGCGCATGGGTCATATGCTGGTTATGTGACTTGTATAATTAAATATGTACTTCAAATAAAATAGCAGTAGACGTCATTGTTTGAATGTGATTTTAAATACTGAGATTTAGTAAAGACGATGAATAAAGCAAAACTCTGCCTATTTACATTGTATAAATACTGGTTTGTACACTATATTATGGTGTCGGTCGCCCAATAAACTCCTTAGCACTGCATGAATTATTGAAATTGTATATCAGAACTGCTTTATAATATGCACATGCAGAATAATAATATATATTTACAGTCATTGTAGTTTATAACAGTTTCTTGACGTAAATGAACAAAAGCTAGTAACTGCTGTGTGCAGTATACGATTTGCCAATGCTGTCTAGACATTTGTTTACATATGTAAGAGATGGGACATCGAAAATGCTGATTTGGTTTTAATGCAAATAAATCTTGGAACAAATTACTTTTATCTCTTCATGTCCCAAGACATGCACTAATTATGGTACTGTGCTTTGAGTAAATGATTCAATTCTGTGTGCCATAGTCATCATAATATTTTAAATTTGTAAGTATTGCCGGTAGTTATCTTCCCCCATTCCACACAGCCATTGTATGGTAAAATGTTGATTCTTCTCTGGCGCTTATTTAAATTTAATTTTACAGAAATATGTTTCAAGATGGCCTCCATTTACTTCATAACTATCACTGCATCATTTAAAATGGATGCCAGAGTAGTTACGTGCAATATTGGTTCTCATGATACTGGGGAAAGAGTCAGGAGAAGTGATACAAATTTTTCCAACCGAAAAATCCTTGAAATTTGCAAATATTGATAAAAGCATGTCAGGAACAACTAGGAATGTTCTGCCACCACTTGATACAGGATTGAAACAGTTATGCAAATGAGTTGTAACTGACCTAATCATGATTCAATAGATTGATTTCTGACCAGAATATTCAGAGGTGGCAGTAAAGATCATTTTGGTGCTTGCCACAAGCATAAGATTACGGTTATTCCGAACACTCACTGAATTAGATTTGTCCAGTATACTAGTTAGTTCACAGACAAGCTAGATATTGGCTTTGTTCTAACATGGAAGGTATTCAAATCAGTCTAGCATCTCAATAAGTCATCATGGTTGCAGCATAGGAAATCCACTTGCCAGATAGCCGAGCACGCAAAACTGATGTTACATTGAGTCATACTGGCATAAACGTGATATGAAACTTATATTTGCTCATAATATTACAAGTATTACCATTGTCATGTCTTTAATATGCTGATAGATGAGATGAAACTACAGCATTGGTGAAATTTGACATAGTACTCACCATTTCCATTGCTATATGTTTATCACATTTTGGGTCCAGTAGTCCCATGTTATTGACAATAACACATTTAAAATGTAGAAAAATAATCATAAATATTAAAAGAAAGCTGCACAATGTTTGTAATATATATATATATATATATATATATATATATATATATATATATATATATATATATATATATATATATATATATATATATATATATATATATATATATATGAATTGTCTTTTTAAACCAGCAATTTATATAGTATAAATAACAAGTATTCTCCAATTCAGTAACCAGTTTAATACAATGAAAATATAAGAAGAAATGATAGCATTGTGAATAATAACCACTATATCCTTAACGTTATACAATAAGTCGAAAATATAGAGCGTTACAATTAATGTATAGCGGCGTTTGGAATGAATTCCAATTTTGAATGACCTTATATAAAAATAACCTTAAATACGTAGGTGTTCTAAAAATCATAATTTATCACAGTGTCCTCTTTGAATTAATTCAGAACAATCGCATAGTATAGTTTAATTTTTAATGTCAATGTCTATATAGTAGTTCCAATAAATAATCATCTTAATTTATTACATAACGAATCTGAAAGGCTTGCTCCACTGGAAAGATGTTGAAACTGGAATTATTATTTATGATGGACAAAACCTTTAATGCATGACTTG